>JAJIBD010006094.1:0-121214 GCA_021461705.1 Cryptotis parvus
TCTGGAATCTTCTCCCTCTTGCTCCTCTGTCTACTCTCCTATAGTGAAAAAACCTGTTTAATGATGTTTTAGGCATTCTTGCCCCCCTGCTAGTATCTCATATCTGATTGGTTATGCCTTATGTATATGAGAGTTAGTGGTTGACCAATCAGGTCATACATGTTTAATGCAAATGAGGGTACATAGTCAAACCAGTCAGATAGTACATAGAAGGCATCAAAAGTCTTATCCATCTGGCCTCAGCCTCCTATTTCCTTCATAAAAATAAATATCCAGGGCTGGAGCAATAATCCAGCAGGTATGGCATTTGCCTTCCATGCGGCGGACCTGGGTTCGATCCCTGGCATCCCCTATGGTTTCCTGAGCACCGCCAGAAGTAATTCCTGAGTGCAGAGTCAGGAATAACCCCTGAGCATTGCCAGGTGTGACCCAAAAAAGCTAAATAAACAAATAAATAAATAAATAAATATCTAATAAAAAAGATTTCCTGACCTAAAACTAAATTAACAGCAGAGTAGATAGTTGGTCTGATAATATATATATATATATATATATATATATATATATATTACATCCACAACGATCACGATCATGATCATGATCTTCCCGTTCATCATCTATTTGCTGAGCGGGCACCAGTAATATCTCCATATGTCCTGTCTCATGCTAGTAGAACCCAAAGGCATCTTCTTGCTCCAGGAACATAAAGAGTCTCAAACCATTATATTAGGTCATGGGAATGACCTAATATAAATGTTACTGGTATTTGGCATATCAAATACAACACGAGCAGCTTGCCAGGCTTTGTCTATATCTTTATTATATCTGTTTGAGCCACCAATATCAGTAAATATGTTTCATTCATTTAATGTAATATACTTATTTAAATATATTGTTTAGCCCTGTGTCAGATATAATTCTAAGCATTAAAGATTTGATGGAAATCAAAACCTCATTAATATTCTTTCAAATGGTAACAGACATATAAAAGGCATCAGTGAATATATAAAAAAAACTAGTCAAATATCACTTATTAAAGGGATAATTTCAGATTATACCTTCATAATAGGATAAAGTCCTACAAAACAGACAAATAGTATCGGATATTTAAATTACTAAATATAATTTTTTGTTAAAATAAGAAAAATTCTACTTGATTAGATAAAAATTACACTAATTTTTAGACCTAATTTAATTTTTTAGAACTGTTTTGGGAAGTCTATTAGTTGAATCTTTCATTTGTGTGTGAAAATTCAAATATGCATAAAGAATATGCGAATAGATAAAACTATGTTGTTGGGGCCGGAGCGATAGCACAATGGGTAGGGCATTTGTCTTGCATGTGGCCGACCCAGGTTCAATCTCTGGCAACCCATATGGTTCCGGCAATACCGCCAGGAGTAATTCCTGTGTGAAGAAGAGTCAGGAGTAACCCCTGAGCATTACCGGGTGTGACCGAAAAAGAAAAAAAAAAAACACTATATCGTTGACAAAACTGTTAGACTTATTACATAAATATTTACAATTACTTATACTTGTATTTGTAAAGCCCGCGAAAAAAGCATACTAATATCTTTGAACATTTTTACCAGCAATACCTGGAAGTACCACCAGGTGATGATGTTTCTCCATAGCATGTTATTTTCTGCTTTTGGTTTCTGCTTTGTTTGTTTTTAATCAATACTAATTATTTAATCAATCAAAATCTAGTAGTCTACTACTTCTGACATTGGGATCATGTCAGGGTTGGTTTGGCAATTATTTATTTACTTTCTTGTATAGACTTGTATTTCTTATTCTTTGTGCATCTAATGATTATGTTCTAGTTGATTTATTTTTATCTTCTTGAATACTGAAGAGTTTAACTTTTAAGTACTATTTACTTTTTCAGGACAAATTTAATTGAAAACATTGATTCCTTTGGCATCTTGTTTCCAAGAATTTTTAGATAGGACTGGAGTAGTGCTCAGTAGGGACTAGTTATTCCCAACTACTAAGATAAGATTTTTCATTTGTACTCTACCCAGTATACCCTGAATCATCAAGGCGGTTTAGTCCCACTCGTGACAACAAGCATTAGGTCTTTGTGGGTCCAATTGTGGCAATTGATCTAATTCTTTCCAGCAATTCTTTCCTCATTATTAAGGAGTATTCTCACACTAAAGGACTGATAGTAAAACCTCCAACCAGGTATCTGTGGATCCTTCTTCAGTGCTCTTAAGTAGTCTGGGCTGTCCTGTTAGCTAAATTATTCTCTACAGAGTCTCCTTTCTGTTTCCTTACATTAAAGACTTCGCTGGACTTTTTCTGAGTGCTTCTCACTATTCTGTGGCCTAGAAACTATCTCAATACTGTTCATCAGGAGTACCCGGAATGCTCAGTTCATTAAAAAAAAAAAAATCTCTAAGAATCACTGTTCTTTGTTTTCTTATGACTGATATCCTGCAAAGTCTTGTTTCATATATTTTTATCTGTTTTCCTCTTGTTCCAGATGGGAAGATAAACATTTTATTTACCCTGTAACTTTATCTGGGCCAAAAAGTGCAAGTCACTTCCTTTCCCTTAAATCAAAGATTTCTAAGGCCCTCTATTGTTATATTGTTCTTGATATTCATCCATTCAAAATTTATTGAGCAGCTTCTATGGACTTTTATTATGTTAATGTATTTTTGATTCTTGAACAGTAAATTAGACCTAGAAAGGACTATAAACAGAAATTACATATTAACCTCCTTATCTACATCAAGTTTTCCTAAAGTTATTTGCATTATATTTTGCATTTTTGTGATGATAAAATTCTGAATATTTTATGTATTTCACTTTAAATCATGACTTTAAAGTTAAGAATTTTCTAAAACAATGATCAGGTTGATATTTCTTTAGATAAAACTGAGTTGAGTGCTTCCAAAACTTTAACATGTGTAGGAATCATTTACTGTGTGACATGCAATTATAGCTGAAAGGATCCAGGATGAAACCAACTCCACCACTTAGAAGGTGCACATATTCCTAGGTGATAACTCATTTTTATAAATGGACACCCATAGATGCAGTATAACATTTTACTAAAAATGGAGGCTGGAATCCATATCACAAAATTAAATTGAGTGGTATTATCTTTAAAATTGAAGATGTATAGCTATGGAAAAATAATCTACTAGGTTCTGTCTACAGAGTGTCTGAAACAGACCCTACTCCTGGTAAAATATTTAATAAATTTTGGTTAAAATAAACTCAATAAGAGATGAATGAGGATTGTTTCTTTGGGGAAAAAAATCCTATAGTTTCTGTCATACCTATCCTTGTAAAGTTTGAAAAAGCCAGTGCTTATAAGTGTCCAATTTTTATCCAAATTAAAATATATACATACTTCCTAAAGTTCCTTCATAACAATCTAGCCTTTTAAAAAACTCCTAATTTTTATACACACTGACATTGTTAGTGAACGGAATATTAAATTCTTGGCCAAAAATCCATGGACTGATCACTGACATAAATTTTATTATCTCCTAAGTCTGTTAACTTCAATACTTTTTCTTGTCATCAATTACTTCTGTCCTTTTTAAAACATTTTTCTGAAAAAATGCACATTCCATTACCACAAAAAAGTGAACTCCATTGTCTAAAGCTGAATGTATTGGGAATTGTAATTTTGTCTTGGTTTTCTCTCTGGGAATCTACCATATAAGCATGTGCTGCTCCCCAGGGGAACTGCTTAAATGTTACTAGGACCACCTGTTTCTAAATGCTTTCTCGAATAATGCTCAGTACCAAAAAGGAATGTAGATGTTAATGCAAAGGTCCACTGAATACAAGTAAGATGGGAATTTATATTTTTATGAATTGGTTTATGCACATGGATTTTTGCATCCTAAAATAGCAAAGGTAATTGAGGCCATTCTTTTATCTCACTCCCACTGGTTTGTATATAGTGAGAGTAATTTCAAGTGAACAGAAAAAAAGGTGGAAAACCCTGTGACCTATGGGCTATGAACAATGGACCTGGTGCAATATTTTTAAAACATATATATATATATGTTTATATATATGTTACATATATATAAACATATATGCACATGTATATATATAAAACATATAAACATATATATACATATATATATATATATATGGGTATTAGTATAATTGGGCTTACTGAGAGCAATGTGAAGTTTTAGTGAAAATAACTTTACTGAAAATAACACAAAATTAGAAACAAATACCCAGGCAGGTGCCAGCAAGTGGCACCCCAAGGAAAGCTAAAGGAAAACAACTCTCCTAACTCTCCTGTGTGGCATTAGCGGGGCCAGGCTGGGAAGGGGGCTAGTAGGAGCAGGCATATTTGGGAATTTCCCCCAATATTAAAAAATTGTAAAGGATAGATCTGAAAGTTTTTTTTCCTGAACCTGTGTCAACTTGATCAATGTACTGTCATTTTGAAACAACAACACAATTTCCTTAAAGTAGTTGTAAGATTATCTGGAAATGGGAGATTTCACCCGATATTGCATACATATTAATCTCTTTAATGTCTTTTTGAAGACCTGGCTCAATATCACAAGGAGACACTGAACAATTTGTTCCTCTTTTATTGTTAAGATGTTGATCTGATTCTTGCTCATTTATGTGAGAATTTCCCAGTTGATTCTATTGATTTGTTTAAGCATTTCCTGCTAGTCTTGAACTGGGTCATTGAAATAGCTCTTAACATTTAACTAGAGTCATTAAAAGTAAATAGACATTTGAGAATAGTGTAATTGCTTGTGAAGACATTTCCAAGGTGGAAAGGCCAAAGGGGGCGGGACAAGTCCATGTGGTCAGGCTGTCTGACTGACTCAGCACTTCTCCAAAAAAGACTAAAGATTTCCTATAGCTTCAGGCACCAATTTGTCTGAAGACTGTTGTAAGACTTGGGCTAAAGAAAACCAGAAAGCCTATGAAAACATGGCTTACTAATAACACATCCCAGCTGTTCACTCCCTGTTAAAAAGTAGAGAATGACGTGTTTTGGACCTGCTTAAGTACTCTGCTGGGTATGTTTTCAGGTCTGTACCAAGTTTTAACAGCATAAGTCCTGTTCATTTTAACTGGAGTTGTGTTTATGCCTCTTTTAGAGCTCAGTCTTTTGCTATTGATATATCATGTTTAGGCTATCTGTTTGTGTAATTAGATTATTGCAAAATTACTGTATTTTGAGTCCTTATGATCCCTAGCACTTTTCTTCATTTAACTCAAGTGGAAAGATACCTTTATATCTCTTGCTAAATAGCAGAGTCTTTAAATATCATTTATTGCTCATCTATACTAGGCTACAGTAATAATCCTCAAGTCATTGCATACTGAAGGATATGTATAAAAATCACTTAGAAATTGAGGGAGATAGCTCAAGTGACAGAGACTTTGAGCTTCACGGTGGTATAATAAAATGCTTAAAAAATAAATAAATTTGATACTTAACACTACAAGGCCACACCTACCCCACAGTACCACGGGAGTGGCCCCTCTATATATACATGGGAATCATCTAAAACTTACCAATCATTTAAGTAGCCTATCATTTCTCTGCTACTCAAGAAACTAAGCGTTGATATTTCGTATTACTAAAGATTCTGAATTTCTAATAAACCATTTCTGCCTATTCTGGGCTGTAGGTAGTACTGTTTTAAAACTATGGTCCAAAGTCCCACATAAACCCAAGCTTCCCAAATATATCATAGAGCGTATCTATACTATACTAAATTGAATTATAGAATTTTAAATAAATATGATGCTGTAATTATATTATAAAAGAAATGAAGTGCAAAATAACATGATAAAATAAGTATTTCAACATGTGAATGCTTAGCTTTAATTATGCTAGAAGATACTATTAAGTTGTCAGTGTTTATACCCATTCAAGAATCGGTGTGAGTGCCGGTTATAAATGCAGGTGTGTAATCGTGTCATTCAACTATGATGAATGGCTGTTGCCTTCTGTGATGTAATTTTTTCTGAAGAGAAAACAATTCCTGGTGGAGTGCCAGGAGAAACTAGAGGCACATCTCTTCAGTGTATATGGCAGTTACTTATCAAACAGTGTCAAAATTATTCTTTATATCTTTATGTAAAATGGAGTTAACTTTAGGCTTAAGTATCTATAGGGATCTATAACTTTAGGTTTATCTATACTAATATAAGTTGAAGAACTGAAACTGAAAATGGAGATTCTTTTTCATTTGAAGGTTATATACCACATTGTAGGAGATAGAAAATTCTAGGTTCTCCTGGGTAAATAGAAGTTGGAAACCTAAATATTGTAATGACAGAAATGTCAACCAAATTCTCTTGTTGTCTAATGTTCTATTGTTGGGGAACCCCACGGGTCCCTGACAGTGTCAAGGTTCCTTCTACCTCACCGAGCAGAGAAACCCGGTCCAAAGGCTTTTAATATTACAAAAGCTCTTCCACAGCACCAATATAAGAAAAACTTTAGCTTGGTACGACTTAGACAACAAGAGCCTAAGTCCCCACCAAAGAGAGAGGATCTCACCGAGCTGAGTCCTACCAGAGGAGCAAAACCAAACAGCAAAAGCAGGCTGAGGGCCAAACACAGGAGCCAAAAGCTGAAACCTAAAAGGCAAAGGGTAGGGGCCTCAAGTCTGCCCCTATATACACCAAAGTATCAACCTGGAGGGTCATGTCAACAAAGAACTCTAAACAGAGTATAGTGCCACACCCTATTGCGGTATAAACAAGGTTATGCAAGGTCTAATCCTTTCTACCAAGATTATCTCTTATGTAAAACACTGGGAGGGGGCTGGTATAAAGTAATACACTTAACTTATGAGCTTCATGTAATCTGATGGTACCCACAAGGTCCACATATTATTATCTGCACCAGGGTGATTCTGAGTATCTTGTTCTCATGTACTGAAAGGGTCACACTCGCGCTTAGAGCAAACTAGTATGATCCTTCCTATAGTCTTCCTATAGTCTCAGCTTAGACAGGGTGGTAGTCTCCTGGTAAATTCTAACTGTCCCATGCTGGGTGCAGTGGGATAAAGAGGAGCTGTGCCCAATCTGAAACATAGAAGTCTTAGTAGATGTCTAAGTCAGAAGTTATTCAATTAAGGTGACTTCTGTAACTGCCACACCCTTTAGCAGTGTTTACATAGAAGAGAGGTCTCATTAGAATGAACCTTGACTTTAATAGATTAAGCTAGAGTGGGCAAAACAACAAAACTCCCAGAATAGCTAAACCTGTCCTCCAACAACCTATAATATAAAACACATTATCCTGAAAATAGTAGGCAATGCATTACTTTTTATTTGTTTCAGCGGGCTATAGTAAGTGGTATATGGGGGCTACTGTCTCTGTGTTTTGGGGGACCATGTAAGTCTAGGGAACAAACCCAAAGCTCCTGCATGCAGAGAATGCCCTCCAGAACTCTGAGACATCTCCCCCTCATCAGACTTTTATTCTTAATTTAAGAGAAATTCTATGCCACATCCTGAATTTACAACAATATTTCAATCAACTTGTGAACAATATGAGGCAAAAGAACAAATTTTGGTTATAGCTGGCAACTTTGGGGACAAAAATTGGCAAGAATCCAATTGATGCATCTTCAATGCATATCTTGGATTATGGGCTACCCTGTTTTGAATCCAATAGTTATGGTTTGCAAGAGTGTTGTTGGTGTACTTGTGAACAATTACATTCATTCTTGAAAGTTTCCCTATTTGGAAACTTAATAATATTGTCATCCTGAATATACTTGGTTATAATCTTTATAATCTTGTGCTTTGGTAAGAAAAAAGTTTCAAAATATCAATACCAGGGAAAATTTTTTCTTTTCAGGAACTGAAAAAAACTGGAAAATCCTTGGCATTCTGAAATTTTGATTCAATATCTTATAAACCGTAAATTTTCTAAAAAATTAAGCAAGATAGACTCTTTTCATCAACAACCATATTGAAGTACAACATTCAACAATTCCTTAATTTTTTTTTTTGGTATTTTCCATTACTTTCTCTTATTCTGACTCTGTACATCACAGAAGAGTGGATGCATGTCAGCTTCTTCCTTTGAAATTTTATTTGATACTAATATTCACAGTGCAATAAATGACAAGGTAATAGGTGTTTTTATATCAAGGATTTAAGAATGGCAGTTTTATATCAAATTTAGTTTCCTAAACTCTTTTGTTCATATGTTCCTAAACTCTTTTTGTTTGCAAAAGCAAATTCTTTTGCTTAACATATTCAAATGCAAATAGAATTAACTTATAACACCCAGGGTCCCCCCTCGCCCTGACAGTGCCAGGAAGCGGAGTTCCCTTCTTCCTCCAAGGCTGGAGGGGAATGGATGCAGACTCATAAATCTGATGCAATTTTTAAAAGGCTTTACTTATCACAGGTTCAGGCAAACAAATCCACAATAAGAAAAACCCTGTGCTTTGGATACCTGGCTAGAACCCCAGCCACGTGTAGGCCAAAATGGCGGCCACCACCTGTAAAGGCCCTGTAAAGAGGAAACAAAGACAAGACTCCCAAGAAGGGTGTGAACTCACAAAGAGAGAGCCCAAAAAGAGAGGAAGCAGGCTAGTAGTATACCCCTGCAACTCAGATCTCCCTCTCCACTGTTATGGAAAGCAGGGAGGGTCAAATGCCCTCAGGTAATTTCTCCCAGCACCTCACCTAGGCCCTTTTATATGCTAATGTCTTGAGCCAAGATCTGCCTGGAAAAGCCTTTCTAAGGTAAAGAAGGGGTTTTCTGAGATGGCTTGTCTCTGTACCAAAGTCTAATACTAGTACAAGTCAAATATTTCTCCAAGCCTTCACAAGTCTCGTCTACTTCACGGTAGTTTTGTATTTTAGTTGCCTTTGAGTATATCAGGGAGCCATGCTTGCTTGCTAGGAGGCAAACAACATTTCTCTCTGGTCTAATTACTTAGGGATCCTAGGTGATCAGGCAAATATGCTGGTAAACTCTAGCTAGTCCCACGATGATTGTGGTAGCATGGGAGAATATTTATACCAGCTAGTACAGAATACATGGTCAGATAAACTGCCACATTTAGACTACCCCCTTATCTACGAAGTGATTTGCAGGTGGCAATTCAGAGCAGATGCAGGGGCTCTTAGAGGAGCCCTGCAACAGATGACTATGATATTGAATACCTCAGTCCTCAGATCATCTTTGTAACAACATCCACCCCTGATAGGTACTTTGTTGTTTTGTACTTTTTATCATAGTAATTTCTTAGTTTTTTTTGTTTCTAGTGTTGCCTCAGTTATTCATCCTGACCAGATTTCTCCAGCATAAAAATTCAACCAAGTGATTATCAGTGCAAAATAGAACTTTACCTATGATCCTTTATAACAGTTGTACAGTAAATCCCCTTTAGAGAAAATTTTCCAAGAAAGACTCATTAAAAAAAATAAAAACAGGACCCATTTTCGCTAGTTGTCCACTACTAATTTCAATGAGAACTGTGGATGCTTGATACATTGGCACACTTCAGGGTTACAAACATTGTGTCTGAGGGCCAGGATTGTGTGCAGGTCACTGTGACCCAGCCAGAAAGCAACAGACTGCCATAGGGCCTAACGGGATTAACTGAAGACATAGTTTAAAATTTTGACCAGTCTTTTGATAACAGAGAATTTTTCTAATGCTTAGTGATAAATGTTATGCTTCTTGATCTGGAAAAATAGTAAATGACTTTTTAACTTTGATAGAGACATTCCATTGGACATTCCTTAGAACATGAACAAAACTCTGACATTCTGTCAAAAAATATCTATTCTGTGTATGCAATGGATTCTGACATTAACATTCTGGAAATATTGATACTCCAGAATCCTTGCCAGTAATAACAAATCCCTTTTAATTAATGTACTGATAGTTCCTACTTAATGCCAAAATTCAGTAAAAGCTTGTGTGTTTCAAGGTCAAAAATAGCTCTAATATAGTAAAAATAATTTCTTAAAGTCTATAGTATCAACTAAACAATCAATGTCTCTTCATAGGATGGTATAGTCCCCTGATCATGACAGAGAACAACCCCTGAGCATTGCTGGGTGTAGACTACAAGTTAAAAAAATAGCAAAAGAGGGGCCTGAGCAATAGTACAGCAGATAAGGCATTTGCCTTGCAATCTGCCGACAAGGGTTCGATCCCCGGCATCCCGTATGGTCCCCAGAACACCACAAGGAGTAATTCCTGAGCATAGAGTCAAGTGTAAACCCTGAGCATTGCCAGATGTGACTCAAAAAACAAAAAAAGAGAAATATATATTTATTTTATAGCTATTTTTCTAAGTCTTTTACATGACAGCATAAAATATGTATGACAGGAAAGTCACGGAATCTTCAGACTTATTAAATTCAATGGAAATTAATTGAAGACTTCAGAGAAAAGCATGAAATTGAGAAGCAGAATATTCCAGATGAGATAATCTGGAAATAACATGATGCAACATAGCAATATTAGATACAATTATGGAATGTCCCTTAAAAACTGTAATATGAATAAATATTATAAATTCTATATTCCATTTGTTTTTATTTAAACTAGTCAAATATGAAGACTTCTTTAGAAATGAGTGTTAACTAGAATCTGTTTATAATGCTTAGTAGATATTTTAAACATCTCAAACATAATCTTTGTTCAAAAGTTGTTGGAGAGAAAAGGGCATAGTAAATTTACTTGCAACTTAAAATGTATCTCTGATCACTTCCTTGAAACTCACTAGAAATTCAAATTGTTAGATCTCACCCTTGACAACTGAATTATCTCTGGAGATAGGACCCAGGAATTTGCATTTAAACAAGTTTTTAGATAACTCTCTGTATATTATAACAGTTTTGTTTTTAGCACAAAGAGTAGCCTTGGGAAACCTTCAGAAGATTGGTTACACTGCAAGAATTAATACAGTATGCAGAAAGCAAAACTCTTCCAACATTTTTTACAAAGATGTTTCAGAAAATACTTCTAAAGTACTGTCAATATTTCACCTCTATGATAATGGATAAACATAAATTACCTTAGGTTGTAAATCTCCGCATGAGGTTAATTCATTGAGTTTTCAAATGGAGTGTACTGAATCGCTTTGGGATAAACAACAGCCTTCTCAGAGGGATGGACAAGAATTTGCAAGTGTCTGATGAATGTTCTCTATAGTGTATCAGTAAATGAAATTTCACTTACTTACCCATAAGCTAGTATTTGCATTGAGCAGTAGTATTGGATCGCAAAATACTGTGGATCTAGAGAGGAGGAAAGGAGAATGTTTACTGCATCTTCTTAAGACATTTCACTTGTACTGTAACTCATTTCTCTAACGTGATTTCTTGAGAGAGCGAATGAGGCTATTTGTACTCTAAGTGATATCATTGATGAATTTATTTTCTGTTCATAGTGCTTGTGTCATTTTCTATGAAAGCTAAGCTGCGGCACCTTGCACTTTCAGGGGTGTTAGTTCTAGTAATCTTTTCTTATCCTCTCTTGGAATCCATCAGTCTGTGGGGCTGGTGCAATTCCACCAGCTTTGGACAAAATCCATGCAAGAGTTCATCCAGTGCCCTGAAGTTGTGGACATGTGCAGCAGCCACAGGAAACCTTGGGATCAAAGAGAACCGAGAGAGCCTCGACGGGGCTGCAGGAACATCGTGTAATTTACCCAAACCATCTGTGAGTGACATAAATACCAGCCGTGTAGAACACCTGCACCAGATGACTCAGCACCAAGTTGGGAAGCCAGCAGGGGGTTGAAATAAAAGAAAACAAAAACTGCAGTGACTGGAGCAAAACAAATCATCACTTTTTTGGACCCAGCTGCACTGGAAAAAAAAAGGGAAAGAAAGAAAATGAGTTGGCAATTTTTACTCAACTTCCAGTCAGAGGGATTTGCCAGCTGGATGTGTGGAAGTTTGTGTTGGGGGGTGGGAGAAAGGGTTTTTAAAGAAGTCCTTTAAGAAGTATTAAATCCCAGAAACCTCCAAGAATAGTTGGTGGACGCTGAGTAGCTAGATAAAAGAGCAGCTGCGGGTAACTTTCAGACACAATATTGACACAATATGTTGATTAAGACCTTGAAGGATGGAGAAAGAAATACCCTTTCAGCTAGAGTTAAGGAAGCTTGAACAAACATGGTTGTGTGTGTGTGTGTGTGTGTGTGAGAGAGAGAGAGAGAGAGAGAGAGAGAGAGAGAGAACAAACAAGCAAGCAAGGTTCTGTTAGGACACTTCCTCTGACCTGTGAAGTCACTCAGTGATATAAACACAGCACTTTAAAAGCTATCAAAAAATCCCCTGTAAGCCCAGCCACCAGAAAAAACTAACTAACCTTAAGGTTTCAAAGCTTTAGAAAATACCTTCAAATAAGAAAAGAAGATCCTGATGCCTTGTGAACTCTTCCAGTAAGTATGGCTCTGAAGCATTAGTTATTCTGGAGTGCCTACTGATAATAGCATTTGACCTTGTCTGGTAGACAGAAGTTGGGTACCTCACTTTCTGCCTCCTTCTCCAGATGAATGGCTACAGTGATACACTGGGCATCTGCAGTAGCCAGGTGGTTCCTCTGACCTAATTTCCTGGGCCAGTTTTTTATTCATCCCTGAAACTGTGGCCACCTGCTTTCTGACTAATTGTTTCATACTATCTACATTTTGTTTAAGACGCTCCTCTCTGCAAGATTACCAAATCTCAGGCAGTTGGTAAAGAAAATCTCAAATTACTCTAACCTTGCTCAATGTCTGTCACTTGGTTATTCTTGACAACCAATGTGGGCTCATTAATACGTTGTCCAATACAAACCACAACACACACATTCTGACCAGACTGTAGTTATTATTAAGTGACATTTAACAATGGGTCCATTATACCACTGCTAAATGTAAAGTGTGGCCATGCTGGCATCCTCTAAATCCTGGCCAGTGACCTTCATTTGTCATGAAGACCTTCCTGAATCTCTTTTGGCACTTCCTACAGCAACTCTCTTGATTGAAGGGTGGCCATTTTGCCAGAACTGACACCATGGCACAAAGTGTGAAGGAAAACTCTCACAAAAGAGCTTGAAAGCGTTCTGCCCTTCCTGCTGCAAATATAAATATAATTAGTTTATGTTAGCTGGAAAAGGTCAGAGGTTGTCAAAGAGTGCCGTAGTCTTTGTATTTCAGCAAGATAGTGGAATAATTGCTTGATGCTCAGATCTGCAGGTGCTGGAAGGATCTCCTTTGGACTCTGCGGCCTGCAGGGAAAGCACATTTCCTCCAGGAAACCACAGAATTACGTGTGACAGAGTCTATTTGCCATGACAGGGGTGATGATCCATTCATACTGTCAGGACAATACCTGCTACAAGCTTCCCTAGCCTCATCCCCACTTTTACGCATGCCTGGCACTGAACCCCCTTCTTTTTCTTTTTGCCTGTGAGATCAGTAGAGCAGACAGATAGCCTGACTGACTCTCTGCAAGAGAACTTCCAGGTTTGTAAAGATGAAGTGATTGTAGGAGGTGAGATACTCTGATGAGTACCAAGAAAAAGGAGATTTCTTTTAGGGAAAGCGAGAGGAGAGAAACTTTATTTGTCACTGAGTTACATGTTTCAGTTCTTAAGTAGAAGAATAGAAAGTGAGGAATGAAGAGTTTCTGTAAAAAGAGGAGTTGCTTAAAAATGAATCCCATGTTTTTCCAAAACCAATAAAATTTTTCTAACGCTTCTCAGCATAGAAGTTGTACAGGTTATAATGAGATATGTAATAAATTTCATCACAAGATCTTTTTATTCCATGCCTTCTAGCCCAGGTCAGAGACTACCCTTGCATACCACAAGCCATTTAAAGTCCAGTGGCCTCATGTTGACTGTGAGGAAAGGCTAATCTCTTTCTCTCTCACTCATGTGTGTGTGTGTGTGTGTGTGTGTGTAGCATGAGAGTTTCAACTATTTGATAATAGTTTCAATTATTCTTGTCCACTTTATTTAGTTCTTGTCCAATTTCACTATCACTATTACTATCTTCCCATTAATCATCTCTTTGCTAGAGTGGGCACCAGTAATATCTCCATATGTCCTGTCTCATGCTAGTAGAGCCCAAGGGCATCCACTTGCTCCAGGAACATAAAGAGCCTCAAACCATTATATTAGGTCATTGGGATGACCTAATATAAATGTTACTGGTATTTGGCATATCAAATACTACACGAGCAGCTTGCCAGGCTTGCCATGCGGGTGGCATACTATTGTAGTTACCTCTAAATAAAGCATTTATTGATGATAGTCTGGTCTACTGGTGGAGTTGTGATGAGAGGGAAGTCCGGATGTGGGGAAAATGGCGGCCCCATGGAGTCAGGCAGTCATCTGGCTTGTTGTGAGACTCTGCTGGGGTGGCAGGCCAGGGCTAGAACCCGCCATGCCTCCCAGGCACCTCATGAGTGGCTGGGCACAGGGAGAGCAAGGAGCAGCTCTGCCCCATGTCTGAGAGTCTCAATTTATTTATTTGTCCAATTTATTTAACATTTAAATCATGTTTTAGATTTGCCCCTCCCATTTCAGAAAACTGCTTAAATGTAAATGTTTCTGCTAGTCTTGTTCAAACCCTTGCTGTTTGAGGCTACGGTAATCTTTGGTGGGTAGTCTAGGTTTTAACCATTCTTATTAAACCTTTCACTGGGAAATTGAAAGTTTCTATTTCATATGTAGGATGTCTTACCCATGGCAAATCCACTTAATAAGACCTGCTTTGTTTCTTTTCTCCTTTCTAGCTTACTTTTTACTTGTCAGTTCTGTGAAGTCTCTGAACTTATTTGCCAATCTAACATGTTTTTGACATCTGGAGACATTATTCATATAGTGGTATTGGATTAAATAACACATGCATACATGAGATGACATCAATACTGAGGAAGCACTCGAATGACTCCAACCTTGAACAACACTACAGTTCACGTGACTGTTCTTGACAGGTGTGTAACTTTTTGGTGGCATTTAAAAGAAAACAGACTTTGATGTTTGAAGAGTTTTTTCCTTGAATGTGTTTTTGTCATCTGTTTTTAGGGCTAGGCACAAATAACGTGCCTGAAGAAATATGGTCTAAGGCTTGTGAGTCAGATATCCAATTAACTGTGATGAAAAGTGTTTTGAAACAGTTTATCCTGTCAGTATTCTTATAACTAAAGAAAAAATTTTAATGAAAGAAAGAAAATTTTTGAGAAAACAAGCCTAATGAAGAAAGAAGGAAAAAAGGAGGAAGGGTGGGAAGGAAGGAGGAAAAGAGAAAGAAAGGGAAGGAGGAAGTTATTTAGGAAAGGAAGGAAGGAGGAAAGAGAACTGGGAGTAGGGAATGAATTGATGGATTATGTTATTATGTTATAATAATAGAAAAATAAAGTTAATTAAAACATTTTTATGATACCACCATGAGATATACAATTGCAAAGATGTTCATAACTGGGTTTCAGTCATACAGTGTTCCAGCACCCATCCCTCCACCAGAGCCCCATTCCCACCACCAATATGCAAAACAATGTCCCCACAGTCCCTCCCACCTACCCCCAGCTATCCTTTATAGTAGGCAGTCTTCCCTTATATAGAAAGATAATTAATGAATAAATTTATATAAATAAATCAATGAGTGAAGAATCTATATTATCAAAGAAGGCTAACTTCTGCCCAAGTTTTATTATATGCGACAAGATTATCAATGGATATCCTTTCTTACTACTTCCCTGTTTGATTCGCAGTCGGGAAATAAAACTGAAGAATATAGCTACTACAAAAGGTTAATAAAAATCTTCACTTTTATCGCTTGTCTTCCCGTTGTTCATCCATTTGCTCGAGTGGGCAGCAGTAACATCTCCATATGTACTGTTGCAAGCAAGTGTAGCCTAAGGGCATCTGTTTGCTCCAGGAATAGGAAGAGCCTCAAACCATTCCTTCAGGACATGGGAATGAGGTCCATAATTCTTACTGGTTTTTGGCATATCAAATAAAACATGGATAGTTTGCCAGGCTCTGCCATGTAGGTGGTATAATCTCAGTAGAAGTCTCTCATCTTGAGCATTTACTGATGAACCTCAATGGGAAAGATCAGGTGTTTTCTTGGGTTGAGCTCTGAGAAGCTGTGGAGTTCTGATGTTGAGAATGACTGACCTCATGGTGTGGGGGTTCCTCTGACTTCTTGCTAGACTCACTGGGATGATGGGCCACAGCTAGAACCTGCCTAGAACTGTATAGAGTGTATAAATGTGAAAGATCCTGGGAAAGACATGATCCTAACATCCAGTACTATCTAAGACTGTCTCTCTTCCAGGATTGCCAATGGAGATGTGGGTCTGGCATGTCTCTCTTCCGGGGTTGCAAGCATGGAGGTGGAGGAATGGGAGGAGGAGCCCAAATCCCTGCTCCACGTCAGGCCAGCATGGCCTCTCCCCGCACATGTGAGCAAACCCTTGTAGCCATGTTGGACTCAGCCAGGGCTGCTGAGCCCTTTACCGCCTCCAGAGCTCCATGGGTTGCTTCCACATGGGGCCGAAGTGGTGCAGCTGTGGGTCTGAAGTGGTTGGGTCTGGATCGTCTCTCTTCCAGGGTTGCTGACAGAACTGTGGGTCTGGCGTGACTCTCTTTTGGGGTTGCTGGCATGCCAGCATGCCATCCATGCCAGCAACCCCAGAATAAAAATCTACAAATGAGAATTTTATTCTCATGTCAGAGATAGTTTAGAACATTTACCTTATAAGTGAGGTTAATATAGACTATCCAGGTATGGTGTAAAACTGGGATTAGATGGGGAAAGGCCTATTGAGTGAATAGATGATGATGTTGGTAGATGATGTCATCATCTGTTGGTAGATGATGGTCAGCAATAGTGACACTCTCCGGTATTTATAAATGCTTTCCTGTAACATGATTTCCCTTCTACAGGCTATTATGTTCGAATCCACCATCAATCTCATTTGGTTTGATTATTGACAAACACAACAGCAGTAATAAATGCTACAAAAATATCTTGTCACTTGTCCCTTGTCTTCCCATTGTTCATTGATTTCCCCAAGCGGACACCAGTAACGTGTCCATTCGTTGAGAATGAGATCTATTGTTACTGTTTTTGGCATATTGCTAAAAAATATAGAACTTGAAAAATATTGCACAAATATTTTCTTTCTAATGTCTCTTCTCCCTTCCCCCCTGAGACAACACACATATTAGTCTACTTAATTATGATGCCCATAATATAGGCACCAATGGCAGGTGGCAGACAGAAGACTGACTTGTCCACAATCAGGGCTCTGCCCTATGGCCCCTGGAAGGTTGATGGTCTGACATAGAAAATGATTGTGCCCACTGGGATGAACTCAGAGCCATGGAATATGCCAAAAAGTTACAATAATGAACCTCATTCCCAATGAATGGAGACGTTACTGGACCCGCTTTGAGCAGATAGATGAAAAATGGGAAGACAAGTGACAAGTGACAATTTAGGTAGAGAAAAACTTCCGATTTTTCCATTGGAGTTTCACCTGGACATAATGACAGTCAATCCATACCTAAAAAGAGACCAGTTAGGAGCAGTCGGGCTCCCTAACTAGAAGTAAGATTTGTAAGATGTTGGATGACAAGCCTAGCTAGCTTGGAAACTTTGATGTTTCATCCACTCACAATTAATCTATTTACATGTTCTTAAACCAGGGTTCATAGTAATGAGATCTCTCTTCTATATAAACACTGATGGAGGGTGTGGCAGTTACAGAAGTCACCTTGACTCTGAATGAGTAGCTTCTGACTTATACATCTACTAAAACTTCTATGTTTTCCAGATTGGGCACAGCTCCTCTTTATACCCACTGGACCCAGCGTGGGACAGTTAGAATTTACTTGGAGACTGCCACCCTGGCTACATTGAGACTATCATTTAAGATTATAGGAAGGATCATACTAGTTTGCCCTCTACCTGGCAAGTGTGACCCTTTCGGTATACGGAGAACAAGATACTCAGAATTACCTGGTACAGATAATAAATAAGAAGGACCTTGTGGGTACCATCTAGATTACATGAAGCCTATGAAATTAAGATGTATTATTTTACATTAGGCCCCTCTCTCTCCAGTGTTTTACATAAGAGATAATATCAGAAGAAGGGATTAGTCCTTGGTGTAATCCCTAATCCTTTGTTTATAGCTGTAACAGGGTGTGGCATCACCATTCTATACTCTTCTATTATCTAGAAGCTGTTTAGGGTTCTTTGTTGACAATACCATCCCTGAATTTAGGATTGCTTTGGAAATTGACTTGGGGTATTCCCCCCTTTTTGGTAGGGTTCTCTCTCAGGTAAAATCCCTCTCTTTTGTGGGGCTCCTTTCTGGTAGGACCTATTTGGTAGGACTCTCTTTATGGTGGGATCCTCTTTCATGGGAAACTTGGGCCTTTGTGTATGGTCTATGTTCTGACCAGAGTTAAGGTCTTCAATTATATTGGATTGTGGTGGTAGAGCTTTTGTACTATTAAAAGCCTTTTGGAACTGCTCTGACTCATTAGTTTTCATCTGTTCCCTGGCGGCCTCGGAGGTAGAAGAGAACTTTTGTCCTGGTACTTTTGGGCACCACAGCAGCTCCCTAACAGTAAGATTTACAAGTATTTCTAATTTTATAAGTAAAGATTTATAATATTTATATATATTAGGAGTATTGAAAGATATATGACTTATAATTTGTAAAACTATAAGTAGGACACAGGTACACCCGGCAGAGCAGAAACCAGCTTTCCCCATTGAACCCCCCGCATTCCATGCACCATGAGAGCTACTTCCGACCATCCTGATGGAGTCTCTGAGGAGCCCAGAGAAACCCCCCACACCTTGCTGGCAGCAATCTCCACCCAGCAGACTAATCCAGTCTCCAGCCCTCAGATTAATCCAGTCTCCAGCCTGGCCTGTCAGAAACCCAGCATACAAGGACCCACCACACAGAGACCCACCCTTCAGAGGAGAGTATTTCAAGCGCAGGAATGCTTGAGCCTAAGACACAGGTACACCCGGCAGTGCAGAAACCAGCTTTCCACGCTGATGCAATTTACCCCCAAATTACGGTAAGTATTCTACCCACCCCTCTGAGAGAGCCCCACAAAATAATGAGAATATAGCGCCCGCATGGCAGAGCCTGGCAAGCTGTCCGATGCGTGTTTGATATGCCAAATCCAGTAACAGAAATGTTTATTTTCCTGACCCCCAAAGAGCCCTTAATATGGCAGCAGTAAGAAAGGCAAACAAGCAGTGCCTGATAAAATTTCATGGCCATCCTAGGCTGCCAAAACAAAGAAGGACTAAAATGACTGTCTGTACTTTCAATGCACGCATGCTGGCATCGGAAGCATATATTGAGGATCTGATGGTGCAAGCGCAAAAGATCAAGTATGACATCATTGGTCTGACCGAGACGAGGAGGAGTCAGTTGCATCATGCTGTACTTGACACCAGAGAAGAATTGTTCCTTGGAACATGCGACCGAAAGAGGCATCGGTGGCATTGGTGTCCTTGACAACACGAACATGGCCATCAATATTTATTCATTTGAATGCCTAACAAACTGAATAGGACAATTACACTTGAAGAGATGTGGCCCACTGCCAGCAATTTCTGTCTTCATTGTCTACGCACCAACATCCACATACAAAGAAGATGAAATTGAGAAATTCTACATGGAATTGGAGGAGTTCTATAAAGAAAGATCACACCTTCTACAAAATCATAGTCGGTGATTTTAATGCCAAGATAGGACTAAGAAGATCGGCTGAAGAACTCCACATTGGGACTCATGGCCTAGAATGGAACGAATAGGGTGAGAGACTATCTGAGTTCATCATGTCCAACAAGACCATTCATGGGAACTCACAGTTCCAGAAAGCTGAAGCGAAACGTTGGACATGGGAATCTCCTGGCGGACAGTTCCAAAATGAAATTGACCACATCATCTTCAATCGACGGTTTTGTCTGACCGATGTAGCTGTCGTCCCCAAATTCCAAGCAGGATCGGACCACCGTCTCCTTCGTGCAAAATTCTACTTCCTGCAGCGGGGAGAAAAGGCTGCAAAGTTTAAGAAGAGAACTCCCAGAATGACGACCAACTGGGAACTCTTTGGCACCATTGCAGCAACATGGGAAGATACCATCATTGACAACATCGATGAAGAATACAACCGACTGGTTCAGCACCTCCATGATTGTGCGAAGAATGCTGAGAGAGATAAAGACACAAAAGGGCGATTGTCTTCAGAAACTCTCAAGCTCATTTGCCAACATGGCAAGGCGCGACCCTCAGGAGACCAAATGCTAACATCCAAGCTTGCTAAAGAATGCAGAGAAGTGATAAAAGCAGACCTCAAAGACAGAAGAGCAGAAATACTGGAAGATGCAGCAGAAGCCGGAAAAGCATTCGCACTGCCCGCCTGTCCTTTTGCCAACTATAAGACCAAGATGACTGCCCTCCGACGCCCTGATGGATCTATCACATGTTCCAGAAAGGCAAATGGAGAAGATTATCCAGGACTTCTACTCAAATCTCTTTGATAGCCCCATCCACCTGCCCACATACCAAATTCCACAGGATGGATATGTCATCCCCAACGTTCTCCCTTCTGAAATCCGACATGCCATCTCGTAGGTAAAGAAGGGAACAGCACCAGGCCCAGACAAAGTCAGACCCAAACACCTGAAGAATCTGCTGGCGGTACTCATCAATACACTAGCTCGGCTCTTCACACGCTACCTGTCCGAATGCAAGGTGCCCTCCCAAAGGAAAACCGGCAGGACAGTTCTACTGTTCAAGAAGGGGAGACATTCATGACATCAGCAACTATCACCCCATCTGCCTGTTGTCTGTCATCTACAAGCAGTTTACACGAGTCATCCTGAACAAGATTAGCAGAACACTAGATGAAGGACAACCATGAGAGCAAGCAGGCTTCCAGAAAGGATTCAGCACAATCGACCATATCCACACAGTAACCAAGCTCATGGAGGTTTTTAGGGAGTACAAGATGCCGCTCTGTCTCACGTTCATTGATTTACAGAAAGCCTTTGATTCTCTGGAGACTGAAGCAGTCATCAAAGCCCTAGCCAAACAGGGTGTTCAAACCCAATACATCAAGATCCTTCGTGAGCTGTATTACGGATTCACCACCAGGATCTCACCATTCTACAAAGAAGTGATCATTAATGTGAAAAGAGGGGTTCTACAGGGTGATACCATTTCACCAAAACTCTTCAGTGCCACCCTCGAGAACATCATGCAACAATTAGAATGGGAAGGAATGGGAGTGAAGATAGATGGTCTGCAACTACACCACCTCCGCTTCGCTGATGACATTGTTCTAATAACACCAAACATTAGCCAAGCAGCACAAATGCTGGCTGACTTTGACCGAGAATGTGAAAAGATAGGTCTACAGCTGAATCTAAAGAAAACATTGTTCATGAAGAATGAACTAGTTCCAGAGGCCCCATTCACTCTCAATGGAACAAACATCTCTGAATGCAGCAGTTATGTGTATCTAGGTCCAGAAATCAACATGATGAACGACCTAAAACCTGAGCTGTGGAGGAGGAAGAGAGCAGCATGGAATGCCTTCAAAGGCATCGAAGAAATAGCTAAAAGGACAAAGAACCTCTGGCTCCGGGCACATCTCTTTGACTCCACCATTCTCCCTTCTTCAACGTACACCTCAGAGACCTGGGCCCTACGAAAGCAGGATGAGAATGCTATTCGGGTCTCCCAGAGAGGAATCGAAAGAGCTATGCTTGGAATATCACGCCTCACTCAAGTGAGAGAAGGAATCGGAGTTCTGACCTCCATCGCTATTCCAGAATCAGGGACGCTGTCTCGTTTGCCAAGGCATCGAAAATCAGATGCGCTGGACATGTAATGCGATTTGGAGACAACCGCTGGACTAGAGCCATTACGGACTGGATCCCATGGGATGTCAAAAGATCATGTGGCCGCCCACCTATAAGATGGTCAGACTTCCTTGTAAAGACCCTGAAGGAACGGTTTGAGGCTCTTCATATTCCTGAATCAACCAGATGCCATTGGGCTACATTGGCACGTGATAGGGTCCAATGGAAATGTTACTGGTGCCTGCTCGAGCAAATTGATGAATAACGGTATTCAAGTGATTCAAGTGATTCAAGTAGGATTTATAAGAAACTATTTGCCAAGGTTCCAATTCACCATTTACTAAATTTATAAAAGTGTTCTTCTTGAGGCCAGGGAAGATAGGGCACTTGTCTCACATGCAGTAAAGCCAGGATTTCAATCTCCTGCCACCCCCTACCCCCGTGGTTCACTAAACCCCGCACCAGTCATCCTGGGGTGGAGAGTCAGGATTAAGCCCTTAAACACTATCAGGTATGGCTCCTAAGTGAAATAAAGTATAATATGCTCATCTTAATCAATTAAAGTTTGATGTAATTTATTAGCAGGATTATTGGCAGTAAATAATTGGATAGTATGTTTTTTAATTTATTTTTATGTTTTGTGGGGCATAGATAATGATTTAAATTGTGAGTTTATTAACAAAAGTTTCAATTTGAGGACTTTTCCTTTATTTCTTTCCTTCTCTCTTCCCTCTCTTTTCTTTCTGTCTCCTTTCTTTCATTTCTTTTTCTTTCTCTCCCTTCCCTCAAATTCTCTCTTTCCCTCCTCCTCTCCTTTATCCTTTCCTCTTCTTTCTTTTCTTCTTTTAGGGTGTTGTTTGACTTTTTGTGTTACCTCCTGTGGTGTTTAGGGGTTTACTCCTGGCTCTACACTCAATCAATCCTGGAAGGGCTCAGGGGGACCATACGTGGTGCCAGGGATTGCACCTGGGTCAGGAAAATGCAAGATAAGAATCTTACTTGCTGTACTGTCTCTCCAGTCTAATTCTTTTATGTTTTATGCTAAATTTAAAAGTAGGTTTCTGTTAATCATCCTTTGCAGAAGATCAGATATTAGTATAAAAAGGGAAGGAAGCTGAGATATATTTTTTAAACACAAGAACTAAGTTTAGATGAGAAAAATGTTGTTATCAGTTTATAACAGCTATAAGTACAGTTCTAAAACAGCTAGAAATTAAAAAGAAAATGTTATCAAAGAGAATTTTCTCTGAAGTCCCCCAAACAAGTAAATAACTCATGCAACATTTACTTAAACAAAGACTTCTAAAATATTTAAAAATTGACTTTTTGGTACTTCACGCTTTTTCTAAGAATATATATAGTGTTTTTCAAAAAATGTATTGTTAAATATAGGGTCTATTTTATCTGCAATTCCATATATAAAGCTGCTTTTCTCTCTCAATCTCTTTCACTCTCTATTTATGTATATATATGTGTATATAGAGAGATTTACCTACATATATGTATATGTAAATAGAGAACATACACTTGGGTTTAGAGAATAAATTATTTTTGATATCTTAAACTATTTTTTCTTCATCACATCATTTATTTTCCTGTTCTTCACGGACTTCCATGAATCTTATGCTGTTCCTCTTGAGCTCATCCCATAAATCTCCGGTACGTTTTCAGACGATATTTCAGCTTCTATTGCATCCTATTAGTTTCATCCTCTCACCTTGGATCTCCTTGATCTTTTGTTCAACAGCTGTTTTTCTGCTATTCTAAATTTCTATTGAACTTTTTTAAATATCCCCTACCTTGCTCTTTATTTTAGTCATTTTTTTATTCTGCCTAGAATATTTTCTTCTCTCTCTCTCTCTCTCTCTCTCTCTCTCTCTCGCTCTCTCTCTTACTCAGGGCTTAAACTTGGCTCCTATGCCCAGGAATCAATCTGGATGGGCATCAGGGAACATAGTGGTACTGGAGGCGTAATCCAGGTCAGTGTTGTGCAAGGCCAGCATCCTGTTCATTGTAACTATCTAGCCCCTAACCTAGAGCACTACTTTCTTTCTTTCTTTCTTTTCTTTCTTTCTTTCTTTCTTTCTTTCTTTCTTTCTTTCTTTCTTTCTTTCTTTCTTTCTTTCTTTCTTTCTTTCTTTCTTTCTTTCTTTCTTTCTTTTCTTTTCTTTCTTTCTTTTTTCTCTTCCTTCCTTCTTTCTTTCTTTCTTTCTTTCTTTCTTTCTTTTCTTTCTTTCTTTCTTTCTTTCTTTCTTTCTTTCTCTTTTTCTTTCTTTCTTTCTTTCTTCTTTTTTCTTTCTCTCTCTCTTTCTTTCTTTCTTTCTTTCTTCTCTTTCTTTCTTTCTTTCTTTCTCTCCTTCCTTCTTCTTTCTTTCTTTCTTTCTTTCTTTCTTTCTTTCTTCTTTCTTTCTTTCTTTCTTTCTTTCTTTCTTTCTTTCTTTCTTTCTTTCTTTCTTTCTTTCTTCTTTCCTTTCCTTCTTCTACGGTTAATTCTCATAACTTTAACAGTCCTTCAGAAGGATGAGTCTGATGCTTTATAATATGTGAAGTACTAGATACTCCGTAAACTCAAACACTTTATCATTATATGTCATCTACTATTATATAAAGGTCTATAATTCAATTACATGGTCACATATCTATGTATTCACATAGACAAAGATTCAGATTTTTTAAAACCCTAAAATGAAGTAGGAATGTTATTTGGGTCTTGACTATATCTAGCACATAAATAATTCCCAATATAAATAATTTGATCAATAAATATTTGTAGTATTAACAAATCATTTAGTCTGTTACTGTCATTTTCTTCTTATCACAATTTTCATACACCAGTGAAAGAAGCAGGAATGAAAAATTATTAAGCATGTAAGAGGCTCTCAAAGGAAGAAACTATAAAACCATAAGCCTAGAGTCAAACTAATTCTCAAATAAAAAAAAATTCTGGTATTCCAATCAGGAAGACCATATTTTTATAGGTGCTGATTCTCAAAGAAAAAGGAGAGTAATTACTCATCTTGGCTAATAAGCTATTTAAATATAGTTGGCAGGTTAGTTCAGTTGGTTAAAGCATGGTGCTAATATGTATATTAAGCATTATGCCCCTTGAGGTGTCGCAGGTGTGACCACGGTGCCTGTCTGCATCAGCAGGTGGCAGACAGGAGCTTGTCTACACCCAGGGCTCTGTCGTGGTCCCTGGATGGTTGATGGTCTGACATAGAAAAAGACTGTGTCCCCTGGGATGAACCCAGAGCCACAGCAGAGCCTGGCAAGCTACCGTGGTGTTTTTAATATGCCAAGAACAGGAACAATAATGGACCTCATTCCCAAGGAATGGAGATGTGACTGGTGCCTGCTCAAGCAAATCGATGAACAATGGGGAAGACAAGTGACAATTGACAAGAAATTAAGCATTGTTTGTAATTATGGATCCCCATTATTACAATAGTGTTCCAAAGCAGTGCTCAGATATCCGACATGCCACACACAATTCTTAGTCAAACATACTGATGAGCTCAGTACTAGAGTTTGGTGCTTTAGTGTTTGGAGTTGTTGGAGACCACCTGATCAATCTGATAGTTCTTATATGCTTTTATGACTACATAACCTGTCAATGCCTAGGACTCTCTAGGTATCATGTATGGCAGTCTCAAGAATATAATCACAGTGTATCTCTATATTACCCCATAATACCTTGCACATTTTCACTTTTTATGGGACAACACAAGCTAAGGGAGAAAGACAAGCAGGATGATTTATTTTAAATAGCAATAAAAAAGAGTACTTGAGTTCAATTCTGATGTAGGAAGAACACTATATAATAAAATAGCTAAAATAGGAACTTAACCATATACAAATATTCCTATGTGCATAAGAAGAAATAGATTTCCAAATAAAAGCCTGGGAGTATATGAAATAATTTGCCTTAAATACTGTGCAATATTAATTTATACAAATAATTCACAAATATTGTGTTGACCATTTAAATGTGGCAGTTCTGGGGTAAGGTTCCCTATGATAGAGTATACAAGTCCTAAAGAGGGGTATGAAAAAAATCAGGCATCAGCCAAAATTAATTCCATTATTAGCTTAAAATGGAAGGTCTCCCATAATTCTGATAATGGTGTCTAAATTGCCACTGAAAACCCCCGCCGATCAATAAATGCTTATTTAGAGATGACTACACATAGACACCCCCCGCAAGCCTGGCAGCTGCCGTGTATTTGATATGCCAAATACCAGTAACATTTATATTAGGTCATTCCGTGACCTAATATAATGGTTTGAGGCTCTTTATGTTCCTGGAGCAGCGGATGCCTTTGGTTCTACTAGCATGGACAGGACATATGGAAATGTTACTGGGCCCGCACTGCAATAATGATTAATGGGAGATAGGAGGAAGAGCAATATCTGATCCTTTAAATTAATTATTATTGTCAGTAATTTCTTAATGTTGAGCAAAAGGCTTGATAAAAATTTATCAGTGTGGGGCCGGAGCGATAGCACAGGGGTAGGCCATTTGCCTTGTATACAGTCAACCTGGGTTCGATCCTCAACATCCCATATGGTCCCCGAGCACTGCCAGGAGTGATTCCTGAGTGCACAGCCAGGATTGTCTTTTGAGCATTGCTGGGTGTGACCCCAATAAGCAAATGATAATAATAATAATAATAATAATAATAATAATAATAATAATAATAAGTGTACTTTAAGTGGGGGGCTGGAAAAATGCTTCAATGGACTGACTGTAATCAGGAAGCCTGGGTTTCATGATTACACATGATCCCCCAAACATCACCTATAGCAACCGTGAAGCATAGAGTAAGGAGGAATCACTGATAACAGCTGGATATACTGCACCCCCAATATCTTCCAACATAATTTTTAAAAATAAATTTATATGTACCCTTCCATAATTATCTCACTATCATCTATGGCAAAAATTGTAATATTCAAGTTTTAAAATATGCTATAGTAATTAGTCTTTAGGACTGGATATATAACACAGGGGTTAAGGCGCTTCCTTGGAATTAGCTGACCCTAGTACGAGTCTCCAGCATCACATATAATCTGTCAAGTACCATGAAGGACTACTCCTGAACACAAAGCCAAAAATTAGCCCATAAACATCTGTAAGTGTGGCTCAATAACTGAAAAATAAAATATGATAAATATGCAAATAATTTAAGATGTAGATTTTAAGTGTTTTATTATTATCCTACTAAAATAATATATTAGTTATACATGAATTTTTGGCCAATATATTACATATGTATATATTTTGATGTCTAAATCATATTTAATATACAAATATGTAGCTATGATAATTATGCAAATTGCATTCATATTATATCTTACATATTTGTACATTAATTATATATTTGTATATTGATAATGTTAAAATACACTTTTACTTTGATGTTATTTTTGGTTTATGTGTGCACGTTTGAGTGGTAGAATTTCACAAGTCTTCAAAATAATGTTATTATATCACACTTACCACCAAAGTACTAAATTCCCTCATTAAAGCCCATTGGATCCCCAATCACTTTGATCACCCTTCACAGTCTTGCTCTGTATTGCAACCTCAATTCTGTTTAGAGTCCAAAGTCTTTTTCTTTTTCTGCATGGTCAATGCTTTTTCATATGAAACATTTGGTATAGACTCTTTAATTTTCTTTTCTTTTTTGTTATTTCACTTTTTGTAACCTCTCAAGTATTACCCATGTTTCTGCAAAAAGGCAATATTTCATCTGCTCTAACAGCTGGAATTGTTTGTATAAGTATTTCTTAACCTTGTACTATGTTTTCTGCTCATACATCATCTTTTTACTTTTATCCACTGATCTGTCATTGGGCCGTGGTAGATATTATTATAATTATTATAAATTATACTATAATAAAGAGCCTCATACGCTTTCCTGGATTGGTTTTCTTCCTGTTATCTCTTTTTTGTGCTCTTTGAGACCTAGGTATAGAATTGTTGGGTGATCTGGTAGATCATTTAATATTTTGAGAAATATCAATGTAGTTTTCTGATAGAGGCTGGACAAATTTACAGCAACAATGTATGAAGATTCTTTTCCTCCAAATCTCCACCAGCACTTTTCCCTGCCCTTTTAAATATATGTCACTATCATAGCCATTAGGTGACATTTTCTTTTAATTTTGCAATAATAAATGATAATGAGAATTTTTTCTACATACTTTTTCTTTTATAAAATGTCAATTCATTTCTTCTTCCCAATTTTGGATGGATTACTCTCTTGTGGTTGAGATTCTTGTGGCTGAAAGTTCTTTATATAGCTCAAATTTTGCTGAGGATATATACATTTAAGATAAGCAGAAATAGCATATTTAGTTTTCTTATTTTATGCTATCCCTATAATTTGATCTCTTAAAAATAGTTTGATCACAATATCGAGAATACTGAAAGAAAGAATAGAATTCCCATGTGACCCAGTGATTACACAATTTGGTGTATACATTGGCTGTTCATTTTTATTTTATTTTTTAAGTTTTACTTTCTTATACCACCATGAGTTATACAATTATAAAGATGTTAATGATCGCATTTCAGTCATACAGTGTTTCAGCAATAATCCCTCCACCAAAGCACATTTCCCATTACCAATGTCCCCAGATTCCCTTCCACTTACCCCAGCCTGCCTTCATGTCAGACAGTTTTTCCTCTTCTCTCTCTCTCTCTCTCTCTCTCTCTCTCTCTCTCTCTCTTTGTGTCATTCTTTCTCTCTGTCCCACCCTCCCTCTCTTTCTCTCCCTTATCTTACACATTATGGCTTGCCCTACATACAGTTGGGTATTATCATGTAAATACTTTGCTATATACATGTAAATCCTTTGCCTACATTCAGTACTCAGTTCTGGAGACCCCAAAACACAAAAGAAACACCATCTCTCTTCTATATTCATCACAGCACTATTCACAATAGACAGAATCTGAAAACAACCTGAATGCCTGAGAACAGAAGACTGGATAAAGAAAATATGGTATATCTACACAAATACTATGCAGCTATCAGGAAAAATGAAGTCATGAAATTTACCTAAAAATGGATGGATATGGAGATTATAATGCTTAGTGAAATTAGTCAGGATACCGACAGACCACGTATCTGAGAATGACGGCATTCATTTATGAGATATAAATATATACCAGTTTTCTACTAATTGTTGGAAACAGTGACACCAGACTGGCTGTTAATTTTAGCATTAAATACAAATGCCAGGATATGGAAGCACCCCAGGTGTTGAAAGACAGAAGAGTAGATAATGAAGTTGTGATATATACACACAATGGAGGACTATGCTGCCACAAGGAATGAGGAAATAATTATATGTTTTCTGCAACTTGTAGAGAACTAGAATATCTCAAGTTAAGAATGAAATCAGAAGGACAAGGACAATTACTTGATGTTTTCACTAATCTGTGGTCTAGATAGAGAAACATTTCTAGAAATGGGAGTTATCAAAGACATGCAAAACATTGGTTATCAAGATTACAGAAATGCCAAGGAAGTAGGAAATAAAGGGGGAGGGTAGGAAAGAAGAGGTTGGATGTACCATAGAAACAAAAAACAGGGAGTTTGGCTCATCAGTGGTATAGATGTAAGGCACCTTTATGTATATAAGCCAAATATACCCAACACTACGTAAAGCATGAAATGTAAACTACAATAATTAAATTTAAAATATATCTGCCAAAGATTCAGTTTGCATGGTGGGAAGGACCTTGGGATCATTGGTAGAGGGATGGAATCATGGGGTAGTTGGATTGAAACTGGAAACGTGGTATATGCCTGAAACCTTACTGTAAACAACTTTGTCAATAAATGTCTAAATAAAAGTCTTCAAAAAATTACTGTTTCAGCTTCCTCGATGGTTATAGGCATATTCAGGTATTGCAGGTCTTCTTGTTTCAGCCGTGGGAGACTATAGGACTTCAGGAATTTGTCCATATCTTCCAGGTTCTCTTGTTGTGTGGCATACAGACTCTCTAAGTAATTTCTGATGATCTTTTGGATTTCAGTGGTTTCTGTTATGATGTCCTCCTTTTCATTTCTGATTCCATTTATTTGGGTTTCTCTTTCCCTTTCCTTACAAGTTTGCAAGTAGTTTGTTTATCTTGTTTATTTTTCAAAGAACAAGTTCTTGGTTTCATTAATCTTTTGGATTATTTTGGGGATTCAAGCTCATGGATTTCCTCTCTAAGTTTTATTATTTCTTTCTTTCTGCCTGGGTTGGACTCCTTTTGTTCGTCTTTCTCTAAGATTTTGAGCTATGAAGTCAGGTTATTTATGTGGTCCCTTTCTTTTTCCTGATAAATGCCTGCAGAGCTATGAACTTTCCTCTAAACCCTGCTTTTATATCCCACAAGTTCTGATAGTTCATGTCTTTATTTTCATTTGTTCCCAGGAATCTTTGGATTTCCTCTTTGATTTCTTCTATGACTCACTGGTTGTTCAGCAGTGAGTTGTTCAGTTTTCAGGTGTTTGGTTTAATTCCCTATTTCTTGGGTGGTTAACTTCCATTTTCAGTGTATCATGGTCTGAAAAAATAGTTGACACAATTTCTATCACTTTCATTTTATTGAGGTATGTTTTGTGGCTCACTTGGAAAATGTGGTCTATTTTGGAGAAGGTTCCATGTGCACTGGAGAATAATGTGTATTAGGCTTTTTTGAGATGAAAAGTCATGTATATATATATATATATATATATATATATATATATATATATGTCTTATTTTTCAAAGAACAAGTTCTTGGTTTCATTAATCTTTTGGATTATTTATTATTTTACTGGTATATATATACCAGTCATCTTTCTTCCATTTCTTACTTCAATGTCAAATTTTCTTGGTGAGTTTCAGTCTTGTCGATCTATCAAAAGCCCAGGTCAAAATGGATTCACAAGTGAGTTCTTCCAAAAATGTAAGGAGGACCTACTGCCAGTCATTTTCAAACTCTTCTAGGAAATAGAAGAAATGGAAACACCCCAAATAGCTTCTATGAGGCACATATCACCCTGATACCCAAAGCATAGACATCACAAAAAAAGAAAACCACGGACCAATCATCCTGATGAACACAGATTCTAAGATCTTCAAGAAAGTACTGGCAAACAGAATCCAAAGACTCATCAAAAAGATTATACATCATGACCAAATAGGATTCATCTCAGGAATGCAAGGATGGTTCAACATTGCAAGTCAATTAACATAATACATCATATCAATAAGAGAAAAAATAAAACAATATGATCATATTAATAGACACAGAGAAAGCATTTGACAAGATTCAATACCTGTTCATGATTAAAGCCCTCCAAAATGTGGGAATGGAAGGAACCTTCCTCAATATAGTCAAAGCCATCTACCAGAAGCCCACAGTGAGCTCAATCTCAATGGGGAAAAATTGAAAGACTTCCCCTTAAGATCAAAGACATGACAAGGCTGTCCACTCTCACCACTTTTATTCAATATAGTACTGGAATTACTTGCCATAGCAATCAGAGAAAAGGACATTAAGGACATTCAGATAGGCAAGGAAGAAGTCAAGCTATCACTATTTTCAGATGACATGACAACCCTAAACTACCAAAAATCTCCTAGAAACTTAGATAACTATATTAGAGATGCAGGGTACAAAATCAACACTCAAAAGTCAATGGGTTTGCTACATACAGATAATGAAAGAGAAGAAAGGTATATTAAGAAAACAATCTCTTTCACAATTGTGCTACAGAAAATCAAATACTTAGCAATCAGCTTAACTAAAAATATAAAGAACCTGTAAGAAGAAAACTACAATATACTGCTTCAAGAAATAAAAGAGGACACAAGGAAACTCATTCCCTGCTTATGAATTTGGAGATTTAACATTGTCAAAATGATAATACTCCCTAGAGTATTCATTGAGGTCCTGAAAATTATACTAATGGCATTGTCAAAGAAATTGACCAAGCACTTTTGAAATTTATATGGAATAATAAACCTCCAGGGAATGCTAAAATAATCCTTGGGAAAAAGATGAGAGGCACCACCTTTCCCAACTTTAAACTATACTACAAAGAAGTAATAATTAAAACAGCATGGTTTGAGAGTGAAAACAGACCTGTAGACCTTTGTTAGAGTTGCGTATCCTGACACCCATCCCCAAATACATGATCATTTAATTTTTGATAAAGGCACAAAAAAGTACAATATAGAGCAAGAAAAGTCTCTTAAACATGTCTTGCTGGGAAAACTGGAGAGTTATGTGTAAAAAAATGAATTTGGACCTCTAAAACCATACGAAAGTCATATAAAATGGACTAAAGATCTCAATATTAGACCTAAATCCATAAAGTATATCAAAGAAAATATAGGAAAAACCCTTCACAACATTGAAGCTAAAGATATCTTCAAAGATGAAACACCACTAACAAAGCAATTTGAAGCACAGATAAACATATGAGACGACATGAAACTAAAAGGCTTCACCTTGAAAGAAACAATGACCAAGATACAAAGACAATACACAGAGTATGGAGGAATATTCACCCAATAGTCATCTAATAAGGGATTAATATCCAGTTTATATCAGACACTGGTAGAACTTTACAAGAAGAAAAAAGCTAAGTCCAAAAAATGGGGAGAAGAAAGGAGCATAAACTTTCTAAAAGAATAAATTTGAATAGCCAAAACGGATATGAAAAAATGCACATCATCACTTATCATCAGGAAAATAAAAAAACAATAATGAGATATCAACTCACACTAGAGAGATTGTCACATATCCAAAAGAGCAAGAACAAGTGTTGAAATGGATGCAAGGAGAAAGGGACAGTCATCCATTGTTGGTGGGAATGTCGATTGATACAGCCTTTTTTGGAAAACGATATGGTCATTCCTCCAGAAACTAGAAAATGAGTTCCCATTTGACCCAGCCATTCCACTCCTGGGAATATACCCTGGGAGGCCAAAAGCATGAAGCAGAAACACCATCTACACTTTGATGTTCATAGCATCACTATTTCAGAATCTGGAAACAACCAAAGTGCCTGAGAACAGACGACTGGATAAGAAACTTTGGTACATCTACACAAGGAATACTATGCAGGAAAAATGAAGTTATGAAATTAGCTTTTAAATGGATGGACATGGAGAATCATGCTGTGTGAAATTAGCTGGAGGAAAAAAAGACAGATATAGAATGACTGCATGTGCTTGCGGGATATAAAAAAATAATATACCAGTAACAATGTCAGGCAAAATTGGATCAGGAGGTTTTGTCAGTGGATGTAATGTACTGAAAGTGTGTGGGAGTCAGAGATTAGGTAAGACAGAGAATGAACCAGTGTACTAATAATTGTTGGATATGATAATAACAGCCTAGAAATGAGCATTGAAAGTAGGCAAAAGGATATACATAACCTCTAATGTATGCATTGTAAGCCACAATGTTTAAGATAAGGAAGAGAGAGAGAGAGAGAGAGAGAGAGAGAGAGAGAGAGAGAGAGAGAGAGAGAGAGACAGACAGACAGACAAGCAGACAGCCAGACAGCCAGACAGAAGAGGCAAAATGCCTGTCATAAAGGCAGGCTGGTGGAGATGGGAGGGAGTCAGGGGACATTGATAGTGGGAATTGGGCACTGGTGGAGGGATGGGTACTGGAACACTGTATGACTGAAACCCCAACATGTTTGCGATTGTGTATCTTATGGTGATAAAATAAAACATTTTTTTAAAAATGTCTTTAAACATTGATGAATATTCTTTAACTCTTTGGAATAGACTAAGAAATCTAGATTAAAGAGAATACTTGATCGGCAAACCCACAAGTGAAATCATATGGTCTTGGCCGTTTTTGATGGGGATACATCTGACTACTGTATTGACATTTTTGCATTAATTTTTTAAATCAGGAATTCTATTTCTTAATTATTCAGTTTGGAAGGTTGTAAGATTTTTATAATCTATCCATTTCCTCTAGCCATTCCAGTTTATTGGAATCAAGTTGTTCATAGTTTGTTATTAAAAAAAATCTGTGATAGTTGAGAATAATTTAAATCAATTGAGTATATATCATTTGCAAGGCATTTCCACTTAACATTATTTATAATATAATATATAGGTACGTGTACAACATTCGTATAAATATTTATTTACATATACACATGTGTATATATACATACACATACAGGTGTGTGTACATATGTATATATGCATTTCTATGTATATATGTGTATATATATTCCTTATATGATTTATATGTGAATTTTTTTGCTTTTGGATTTTCTGTTTGATTTTTGCATTCTTAATTATAATGTTTTGAAATACATCTGTCTGAGTTTATTTTATTTGGAACAATTTGAGCTCCTTGGAACTGAGTTTGTATCTCTTTTCTCAGTTTCAGGAAGTTCTCAGCTATTATTTCTGCAGATAAAATTTTTTTGACTTTTTCTTTGTTCTTCTCTTCATCAGGATTCCCTATGATGAGAATGTTGTTCCTTTTGATGCTCTCCCATAAATCTTTAGTTATCATCATTCTACTCAATTCATTTTGCTACTAACTGACTTTCTTTTCTGCTTATTTGACTCTGCTTTTGATTCCTCAACTGATTTGTTTAGTGCATTTATTGTATTCATAGTTCTGCTTTATACTCAACATTTTGCTATTTAGGGATAGAAGTATATGTATTAAAAATTACAATCTCAGACTTGGACTTGAAGGATAAAAACACGAGGCTGATAAAGATGTTGTCATTGTATTTGAGTTAGAGAGGTAGGGAAGGGTCTTATTTAGTAACAAAAATAATTTGGATACTGTAGGCCACATCCAGAATTCAGTGTTTTAGACCCATAATTTTTATTATGACTATAGCAAGGCTGCTTGTGACCACGCGGTTCATCAATAAATGCTCGAGTTTTGAGGTGACTAGAAGATTATCCCACCCGCATGGCAGAGCCTGGCAAGCTACCCGTGTCATATTTGATATGCCAAATACCAGTAACAGATGGAATGGTTTGAGGCTCTTTATGTTCCTGGAGTGGCAAGATGCCCTTGGGCTATCTTGCATGTGACAGGACATATTGAGATGTTACTTGTGCCCACTTGAGTAATCGATGATTTACGGGAAGTCAAGTGATCAAGCGATAGCAATAATAACCCACAATTTGTCTACCCCAAAATAAAACCTAAAATATTCTTGGTTGTTAGACTAATAACAAGTCTTGGAACACAATTTTGCCAGAATTTACACTGAATTTCACTGAATATACACAAGAAGTATAAATGTTTAGGCTCTGAATGATGATGGCCAACATATGAATCCTTGCTTAAGTACTTGGTAGCTTTTTATTCCTTGTGTGCATCAGTTTTCTCATTTGGAAATGAAATTAATGTTACTCCCACTTCATACAAACATTTCCAGCTAATATAAGCGCTAAGAAACAGAGATGTTGTAAGAAAAATATTACCAAAACCATTTGAGAATTTGAGTTCTTAAAACACATAGGCTAATGATTTAAACTTTATATTTAATAAGGACAGAATCTGTTTCCTAATATCAAAATATTCATCCATCTTCTTCACTCAGAATTATATCCAGAACTCAAAGCTTGCCATTGATCATAAGATATATGGTACCTTAAGTAAATTCATGGTAAAAAAAAACTGTCATAAGAATAAGTTAAATTGGGGCTGGAGTGATAGCACAGCAGGTAGGGCATTTGCCTTGCTTGCAGCCAACCTGGATTCGATCCTTGACAGCCCATTGGCTTCCCTGAAGCACGGCCAGGAGTAATTCCTGAGCAGACAGCCAGGAGTAACCGCTGAGCATTGCCGGGTATGACCCAACAAGAAAAATATGGTTACGTTTACATCATTGAAAAGATAAAATCAAAATATAAATAACCAAAATTGATGGCTATAGACAGCATTGAAGTCTACTTCTAATCAAGGATGCAATAAACACATGTTGATGTGAGGGTCGACCATTCTATGATCATATGTCACAGTCTCTCTAACTTTTACATGTAAAAACTTACCTACAACTTTCAAAGGTTTTGTGCATTATTATTTTAAAAGAAACTCCAGGTACTATGTGGGAGACTTTTCTTATAATAAAATTCAATTGGAAAATGCAGATCTATGAATGTTTAGCGAAAACAAACTTTAAAAGGAAACCAACTTTTTTTTAATGTTTCCTTGGGCATTTTTCTAAAATCAGCCTCATTTCTACATAATATTTTTTTTGGTTGGGCAAAGGCTGGTTAAAATATTCATTATTTTTTAATGTACTATGCTTCTATTTGCAGCTTCAGGTAGTTAATATTTGTGTTTAAGCTTTGCAGTTCAAATGGGAAAATCCACCCTAAACAGCATTGCTGAACAGCATGAAGGAATCCTTCCAAACAGGAGGTCCCTTTCCTGAATACCAATCAGTGTGGCTTTCCTCTGTGGCTGAAAGAGGAAGCACTGACCAATGTTTGCACTCCACCATGTCTTGCATGTCACAAGCTCAGTTTCTAACACTGGCTACCTTGTTTACAGAGTTACTGGATGCAGAATGAATTGAACCACTGAAGAAGGACGGTGCTACCATGTGTCCAAATGACGTCAATGTCTTCTGGGACAACAGCATGAAAAGGTGAAATATAATAAGCAAAAAGTCTGACTCAGGATTACCTCAATGAAGTTCGTGTGAATTTGATAGGCCAAACTAGAAGAAAATAATTAGATTTTTATTTTTAAGTGGTCACACCCAGTAGTGTGAGGAGGGATACTTCTGAAGGTTCTGTGTTTTCTAGACCTATACCTGATATAATGGATGGATAGTAAACGTGGTACAGGGAACAAACCCCAACCTCACACAGAAGCATTTGTTAAACTACTTTAGCCATTTCCTAAGATTCATTGGATCTAAGAAATCTGTTGTTGATTTTGCTACACATCTAGAGGTTCTCAGAGCTGGCTCATGACTTTGTATTCAGGGATAACGCCTGGTGGTGCTCAGAGGACCATGTGCAGTGTTAGTGATCATATCCAGGTTACCCTTGTGCAAAATAAGCATCTTACTGTGCTATCTCTCTGATCACAGTGCATTTTTTTTTTTTCTTTTGGGTCACACCCGGCAATGCTCAGGGGTTTCTCCTTGCTCTGCACTCAGGAATTACTGCTTGCGGTGCTCAGGGGACCATATGGATGCTGGGGATTGAACCCGGCCAGGAAGGGCAGGCCGCATGCAAGGCAAACGCCTTACCCACTGGGCTATCGCTCCGGCCCCCACAATTGTATTTTTTAATACAAAGCTTAGGTTAAACTATAGTAAGCAATTATCTTTGTATATTCAAATATATGTCCAATAAACATGTTGATACCTATTGCATGCACTTCTATGTCTGATCTGATTAAGACTTAGACTTGCTTCAACAGAAATTGCTAGAAAACAAATGTGCAGATCTAGAAGGCAAATTATACTTCCTCATGAGATAGGAATATCTTATGAAATCCGAATCATTTATTCGGATATATTAGTTGCACATGATGATGTAGCATAATTTGCATCTCTATTTGAATAGACAAATAGAGTATGGACATCACTAAAGCTATGGACAATTAATTACTTAATCCTTACAAGGGTCAGTTTATTTGATGGATTTCTTAGGCACATGAATGCGTCAAGCCACAATCCCCAACACTCATGCTATGTTTAAGGTCCGTGCCATAGTTACATAATTACATCATTTAAATTTTTTTTCTTACTCACATGGAGAAGGAAATAATATTATTGCTACTTAATCCCATGTGTTACTTTCCATCATCTTCTCCATGCTTAATCACTTTTGGTCCAGTGCTTTGAGTTCATCAATTACCATACTAATTTCATTCTAATAGAGAAAGTTGCTACTTTAAGGAAGATCCTCAGAGATAATTGGGAGTATGAATATTGTTCGTTGGCCTTTTCTAACCTCTTCCCTTAATTCAGTTCCTTCCCCAAACTTATTGTTCTCTGCTCAAGTTTGGAACACCCATGCCTAGTTTGACTAGAATTAATCTAGGCTACATCTGTTAGGCAGCTTTAGCCAATATGGCAGCACTCCCAGTTCCAAAGCAGTCTGTATTCCCTACAAAAAAATTTTGTAGCTGCCTTTGTGTGTTGTTATCGGCAACCCAAGTTATGGCTTTTCTAGGTGTTTGTTTTTATTAATCTGTGTATTTAAATATTGAGGGAAAAAGCTCTATTAATTCTCTAATTCCAATTGTTATAGTACACTAAACTTTTTAATAACAATATCAAACTGATCACAAAGTATAACTCCTGATCATAAATTTCTCTCATTAATTTAAGAATAATTAATCATAATCCTTCAACTCTTACTTTATTGAGTTACCTTTATCTCATCCTAGTTTATCACTCATACTGTCACTTCTAAAACTATATTACAAGGAAACACATGAAATATGTAAGTATTTCCTTCCTGCATTCACCTTAACATTTGTAAGAAGTTTTTCGCCAATATTTTCTTAATGATATTGTGAACGACCTTGTTTCTCCATCTTTTCTTCCAACCTTTGGGCAAATTTTACACATAGTAGAAAATATTTTACAGTAATGGGACAGAAAAATGATTGAACAAGTTACCTTCCCACCAAAGATGAGGACATGTGTTCTGATTCTATTTTACCTGATATTTGGCGTATATCTGATATTGCAATGGTGGGGGAAAAGGTGGGTGAAGCAGGAATGTCTTGTTGGGTCAGAGGCTCAGAGAGGAGACTCCAGGAACAAGACATATTTCCATTAATATTTTTAGTAATCACCAGCTGGAGGGGCAAAAGCTCTCATCTTGGCAGCTGCCTGACCACCTCCTCAAGGACTCCAACTCTCTTATATCCCATCTCTCAAAGGGCAATACAATGTAGAGTTAAGGTTGCATAGTTTACATTACAAAGACAGTTCACATTCCTTATCAGATTTAAGAATGATAGGAAGGAGATAACCAGGAGTCATAAACCTGCAGGGTGTGCCATCTAGGTGAGGTGAGATGAACAAAAGAATGCATTACAGTTGCTAATTCAGCCTTCAGGACTAGGCCAAGATGGCAAGGTCTTGTCAGACAGAAAAACAAGAAAAACCTGTCTAACTTCAAGCAGTGTCCACTAGACTCTAACTTGGGCTAGTTACAGCCAACAAGGAAAAGTGCAGAGAAATGAGCTAGGATAGCAATATCTGTGCTTATGTAGCTTGAAAACTGTCTCACTAGGGATTTCTACATACTAACTCTATTGGGAGACAATCTTCCAGAAAACCCTGAGTATTTGTTAACAGGCAGTATCCATCAGATCTTACTTCACATATCCTTAGATCTACTTTCTGCTAACAGGTGGGTGAGTTGAGGAGAAGGGAACACTGGTTGGAGTTAATACTGAAACATAAAACTTATAAAACTCTGCCATTAGCTATATTGCATATTGCAGTGCATAAATTTTAAAAACAGTAAATCCTATTGCTGCCTGCCTATGCTGGGCCATCATATTTCTACTGTGATCCCCAGCTAGGGGAAAAATCCCTCTGGGTGCTCTATTCAAGCACTAAAAGGTTGTGGATCACAGAGTTATGGGATCCTTCTATCAAAAATGGCAATTATTATAATGGGTTTTGTATTAAAGTACTTGAGGCCACAGCAATAGTACAATGGCTCGATGTGATAGTTCATATGATACCTTGAGCTTGCCAAGACTGATCCCTGAGAGTAGATAAGCAAGAGTAAGCCGTGAACACTTCCAGGTGTGGATCTAAAACAAAAATAATATTATATATTTTATATATATTTTATATATATTTTATATATTTTACATATGTGTATATATTCACACATATATATCCACATACATACATACATATATGTATGTATGTATGTATATATATGTATGTATATATATATATGCATGTATATATATACATATATATCCACAGCTTGTCAGAGCTCCACCCAGCAGAAGAGCTGATCACAACCATGCTAGTCAGAATCCCACCCTACAGCAGTCTATTTCAAACCCAGGTTTGCCTGATCCAGAGACTCAGATACACGGGGCAGAGCTGCTATGCCCAGCTGATGATGAGGCACCCAGGAGGGAAGGCAGGTTCTAGCCCTGACTCACCATACCAACAGAGTCTCGAAAGAAGCCAAAGGAACCCCACACCATGAGGGCCGCTGTTTTCAAGATCTGGATTCCACAGATGATCAGAGCTCCACCTAACAGAAAAGCCGGTCTTCCCCTGTCTCACATAGCCACAAAGCGGCCGTGAAGTTGGTTCATCAATAAATGCTTGAGATGAGAGGCTACTGCAAGAGTATCTCACCTCCATGGCAGAGCCTGGCAAGCTACCTGTGTCATATTTGATATGTCAAAACCCAGTAACAATTATAGACCTCATTCCCATGACCTGAAGGAATGGTTTAAGGCTCTTTATGTTCCTGGTGTGAGCAGATGCCCTTGTGCTGCACTAGCACGGGATAGGGCATATGGAGATGTTACTGGTGCCCACCTGAGCAAACCAATGAACAATGGGAAAACAAGTGGTACAAGTGATACAAGTGATGTATATTCATTTGTGTGTGTATATATATATGCATATATACATTTTAATGGGACTATTAATATCATTTTTCTATTCACTGTTCCTGTACTGTTTTCCATGTGATAATTTTCTCAATAAATTAGAGCTTGGGTTTCTGGAAACAGGGATGCATACAGAAGAGTCATTGATCCTAGTGACTCAGTTAAGTTGGTTTAAGTTACTGATAGTCAGATGGTCCCAAAATATGAGAAAACTTCAGAAAACTCCAGAACAACCTGATGAACCCACAGAATCACAAACTAAATAAAATCTTTTGTTTCAAGTAATTTACTTTGTGTTGTATGTTAAAAGCATTGCTGTGACAATTAAACTAGCATGCTGGGGGCTAGAAAGATAGTACACTAAGAGGGTGCTTGTCTTGGATGGAGAAGACCTGGGTTGAGTCCCCTAAACCACACCTGGTTCCCCAAGACACGCCATGAGGTAATCCCTAAGCACAGAGCCAGTATTATGTACTGGGTACCTCTGTGCATGACCCCAAAGCAAAAAAAATTAAACAAAACAATAACATATAGCTTCTTCCATGTTTCTCTGGTCTACTTGCAATCTGCTTTCCAAAAAAAAAATTGTTTCATTTACTCATCCTCAAAAATTAGAAAAATGTGTTACAGAGAAAATGGATCGGCAAAATATCCAGAACCTACATAATCCAAACCTATGTCTCTCATAGTTTGGATCCAAATACTTCCTATTTAAATCTCCTCTATTGCAAGATGTTTAGCTTTTCCTCCTCATCATGATATAAACACCCCTCAGCTCATTTATATCTGCTCTCTAACCCTTCCATGTGAAATTTTTTTTCTGGGATCATTAGTGGTTCTTAAATATTTGTTTTCACGTCTCACCTTAATTTACTCTTTAAAGAGTACTCTTTAATTCTAAAAATAAAACATTAAAAACAAAACCCTACTTTCTTTTTACTTCTTTAAAATGAGTATTTTGTCTCCCTTCCTGCATTTTTTGTTCGTTTCTCTTCTATTTTTACTTGACATCTAGTCTGAATTATCTAACAAGACAGATTGTTTTCAATGTTTGCTGCTTTATACATATATTCAACAAATGCCACCATTTAATTTTTACTTCCCTTACAGATTACTCACAAATTAGTCTGTCACACACCTACTTCTGACCTTCAAACATATTCATGTACCTACCTTGATAACTTTATTTTCATAGGAATAATACATAAAATTGACCATTTCAAAGTAAACTTCAGCCCTTTTCACTTTTATTAATTTACTACTTGGCACAGTAAGCACCAAAAAAGTGCATTGAATGAAGAAATGATGAAAGGGAAAGAAGAAGAATTGAGTGGTGAGTAAAGATAATGAAAGAAAGAAATGACAGGAAGGAGGGAACAACATGAAATGAATATTGAAAACAATATTGCTGTTTTCAGGCTCTGTAACTGGGCAATAACTAAATAGAAATTAATCCAATTTCTTTTATTCGCAATTAAAAAAAAACAGTCTTCCAACAAATAACAGCAAAATCTGTGCCAGAGAGCTTGTTCAAAGTATCAAGTACATACTGTGCATGCAGGAGCCTTGCATTTGGTAATCAGCATTGTGTGGTCCCCTGAGCACTGCCAAGAGTATTTGCTAAGCACCAGTAGGGAAAAGACACCATCACCACCACCCTGAACCACCAGCTTTGGTTCCAAAACCTGAAATTTTTTTTTTTTTGGCTGTTTGGGAGGTCACACCCAGGCAATGCTCAGGGGTTACTCCTGGCTCTCCACTCAGGAATTAAACTCCCAGCGGTGCTCAGGGGACCATATGGGCTCCTGGAGATTGAACATGGGTCAGCTGCATGCAAGGCAAGCACCCTATTCACTTTACTATTGCTCCATCCCCCTAAAGTTTTTTTTTTAATTTATTATCTTGATTTTATTGTATATACTTGGTGAAAACTTGGAAATACAGAATATAAATGGCATAAATCTCTGGAAGATGTGGGTGAGAGGAAACTTTTTAAGACTCCCTTCAGCTATAAAACGTGACTGTACTAACTCCTTGGCCAGCACTGAAACTACTTTTTAGTAACATTTCTCTTGTGGGAGCATTTCAGTAAATGCATGTGAAGTCTCTCCATTGACTTAACTTCCCCTTTCTTTGATTGTGTACATCACCTTCTCATTCTGACATATATTTTAGATGCATTTCTGTCTCTTGTCAGGATTCAACAAGCACATAACTTGTTGCCATTGTTGTATCTAGTTTGAGTTCACTGTCAACGTTTTTAAAATTCAGATGTTTTTTTTTAGCCTTTTATCTTGGTATGATATTCAGTGTATTGTTTTTTCCAACAAATAATTCCAGAATATTCAGCTCAATACATCCATAAACATAGACTGTGATGGGAATGAGGCAGAGGAATGTTTGTCTCTTCCAAAGCTCAGGCAGACTCTGAAGAGAAAATGTAGAGGGGAGAGAATAATTAATAAAAAAAGATCAAGGAGGGTTGCTTGGTCATATTGGGTCTCAGATCAGAGATACTCAATCAGACTCTGTCAATCAAATACATACATTATCCCCAAAATTGCATCCCATCTTTATACTTCCTAAATGTTACTGCCTTATTACATATGTATATTATATATACATAAGTACATAAATACATAAATACCTATGTTCACTATAAATACACATCTGTATAATATAGATGTACATATATATTTGTTGCAGGACTCCTCTAAGAGCCTCTGCATCTGCTCTGGATTGACTCCTGCAAATCACTTCGTAGATAAGGGGGTAGCCTAAATGTGGCAGTTTATCTGACCATGTATTCTGTACTAGCTGGTATAAATATTCTCTCATGTTACCACAATCATCGTGGGACTAGCTAGATCTTACCAGCATATTGGCCTGGCCACATAATTAGACCAGAGAGGAATGCTGTTTGCCTCCAAGCAAGCAAGCATGGCTCCCTGATAACTCAAAGGCAACTAAAATACAAAATTACCATGAAGTAGATGAGACTTGTGAAGGCCTGGAGAAATATTTAACTGCATTAGTATTAGTCTTTGGTACAGATACATGCCATCTCAGAAACCCCCTTCTCTACCTTATAAAGGCATTTTCCAGGCAGATCTTGGCTCAAAACATTAGCATATAATAGAGCCTAGGTGAGGTGCTGGGAGAAATTACCTAAGGGCATTTGACCCTTCCTGCTTCCCATAATAGTGGGAGGTCTGAGTTGCAGGGTATAAAACCAACCTGCTTCCTCTCTCTCTCTCTCTCTCTCTCTCTCTCTCTCTCTCTCTCAATCTCTCTCTCTTTGGGCTCTCTCTTTGTGAGCTTCTTGGGAGTCTTGTCTTTTTCTCCTTTTTACAGGGCATTAACACGTGGTGGCCGCCATCTTGGCCTACACATGTCCAGGGTTCTAGCTGGGAATCCTAAGCACAGGATTTTTCCTATTGCTGACTTGTATGCCTGAACCTGTGATAAGTAAAGCCTTTTAAAACTGCATCGGATTCCTGAGTCTTCATCCATTCTGCACCAGCTTCGGAGGTAAAATAGAACTCACTTCCCAGCACTGTCGGGGACCCTGGTGACGTTTGCCGACATATACTGATATATACATTTATGCTAAACATAGGTATTAGTGTATGCATATATAAATGTTTCACAATTTTTTTTCAGACCAAAATCCTACATCATTTTACTCTAGTGTATCAAGGTGATTTTGATCTAAATGAACTAGTTAGACACTGTGGCATGTTATTGCCCCACTTTATTGTTTGGGTAGGTCTTGACATCAGTATAGTCAACCTGACTTCTGACTCCCAACCCTTCTATTAGATAGCTCTTAGCACCTAGATAAGAAAGCTCATGCCCCAATCTTAATTGGTGGTCTTCTCATCTTTAAAAATAGTAGATGATGTTAGTGTTATACATATATGACAATATACAATCATAGCTTTTTGAACACTAAGGCCTAAGGTACCCAGATGGGTTCCTTCTTATCTTTCTTGTGGAACATAATGTGTTTTTGCACTTTAAAAGATAGTGCAATTTTCACACTGATTCAATAAAACATGTTTATCTAAAGAGAGAAATATGGACTTATACAATGTATACAATCTATTTATATATAATACTATATGTAGTGAAGAACAAGTATAGTTTTCCATTAGGAAGATTTTCTTCTATTCTAATATATACATATCTATGACAGGACATACATATAGTTATATAAAATAATAAATATAATAGTAAAATATTACTACATGTAAATAAGATACAAAGCCTACTTACAAGAAAAATTTAATAAGCAAATTAAGACTTATTTATGAATGTTATTTGGTTATACTCTAATTAGCACCCACAATGAATGTGATATTTTATTAAATCACATTATATGCATCAAATGGTCTGCCAGCCAATAGAGCCTCGGAAGAAGCCAGAGAACCCCACACCATGATGGCAGCCATTTTCAACATCCAGACTCCACAGCTCATCAGAGCTCCACCCAAAAGAGAAGTCGATCTCAAGCCTGGCTTGTCAGAATCCTACTCTATAGAGAAGTCAATTTCAAGCCCAGGTATGCCGGTCTTGGTGGCTAAAGTTACTGGATTTCCATGGAGATGGAGCTGGGATCCCTTTTCTGCACCTCTGTTCCATCTGGGAGGCCCGGTAGACACCCACACACTGCTTCTGGGCTGTTGGCTATGAAACAGAGACACAGATACATGGGATAGAGCTGCTACCAGGTACATCAGTAAATGCAAGAACTGAGAGCCTATCTACTACCAAGAGTATCCTACTCACACAGCAGAGCATGGCGCACTACTCAGGTCATACTGCATATGCCAAAACAGTAACAATAATAGACCTCATTCCCATGACCTGAATGAATGGTTTGAGACTCTTCGTGTTCCTGAAGTGAGCAGATGCCATTGGGCTATACTAGCATGCCACAGGGATGAATTGAGATGCTACTGGTGCCCACTCAAACAAATCAATGAACAATAGGAAGAAGCGTGATACAAGTGATATGCATCAATATGTGTAAATATGTATCTGAAGTCTAAAATACGTTAGTGTGTGCATGTGCACAATTACATTAAAATACAATGAGAATGTTAACACTAAACTCCTACCATTTGGAATCATTATTCATTCATTAACACATGCTATTTTTTAAAATTTTTTTTAATTTTCATTATACCACCATGAGATACACAAGTAGAAAAATGTTCATGATTGGGTAAAATTATACTTTAAACATTAAATAAGTTCTCATTTGTATAGTGGTAACCAAAGCACAACATAATCTTGTTTTTAGAAACAGTCTCTAAATACTGGTAGATATTATTCATAATATCATGCTAATAAAATTATAATTATCAGGATTGCCACTGTTGTTTATTCCATTCTTGGAATCATGCATGGAATAAGAATTAAGTAAATATTTACTGGATGATTCAATTAATGTTCACTGGAGTTGAGACACATATTCAAAGAGACAGGAATCTGTATTTTGAGAGTAGAGCAAGAACTCCTATTCATAATGAGTTATAAAACTTATCAGAAGAAAACAAGAAAACACTTCTATGAGAGAGAGGAAATTTGTTAAGATACTCCAGAGAATCAAATTAATAATGTGCAAGTGTATACATACATATAAACTGCATATAAATGTATATATGTACTTTTGTAGATTTATTTTACAAATGGGATAAATGAAGTACCAAGGAGAGAATAACCCTCCAAACAATTTACAAAGGCATGGCCAATTAAGAAAAATAATAGTTTTTGTATTAATAAAGACTTTTTCTTCTGTTACCCAAACCCACATCAGTGCAAGTGTTAATGATTGTATTTTTCTTTTGCAGTGACTCATCTTGTGATTTGCAAATATTATGCATTTGTTACCTTCCATTCTTCTCAATTTCTCCTTTTCTTTGTTCAGTGTTTTTTGTTTTGCTTTTTTTTTTGGGGGTCACACCTGGCAATGCTCAGGGGTTCCTCCTGGCTCTGCACTCAGGAATTACTCCTGGCAGTGCTCGGGGGACTATATGGGATGCCGGGATCGAACCCAGGCCGGCATGCCGGCGGCGTGTAAGGCAAACACCCTACCTGCTGGGCTATCGCTCCGCCCCTCTTTGTTCAGTGTTTATCAGTTATGAATACATTTAAATATCTAGGATTGAAGACATATCTAAATATGGTCATCGAAGTTTGGTATATATAATTTACTCTTAGAAGTGGAAATATTAAAGTTTTATTTTTGTCTTTTGTTGCAGTACACTGCTGCCCATAGCTTCTGCATCTGGCCTGGAGTTGCCTCCTGCAGGCTACTTTGTAGATAGGAGGAAGACAGTTTGAAAGTCGCAGTTCATCTGACCATGTATTCTATACTAGGTAGGTGGTATAAATCTTCCTTCATGCTGACATAATCATCGTGGGACTAGCTAGATCTTACCAGTACATTTGCTTGGCCATATTGGATCTCTAAGTATTTAGAGCAGAGAGGAATGCTGTTTGCCTCCAAGTAAGCAAGCATGGCTCTCTAATAACTCTAAGGCTAATATACAGAATAACTATGAAGTAAAGATGAGACTCTTGTGAAGGCTTGGAGATATATATATAACTGGCTAAGAATATTCTTTGCTACAGATGCATGTCTTTGTATTCTGAGATACAGTTCATCTCAGATGCCCATCCTCCACTGCAGGGGAACTTCCAAGGCAGACCTTGGCTCTTCAACATTAACATCTCAGAGGGCGAGGTGAGGTCCTGGGAGAAATTACCTGAGGGGATTTGACCCTAAATGCTCTCCCTTGGAGTGGGCGGTGTGTTGCAAGAATATAAAACTAGTCTGCTTCTTTCTGGGTCCTTTTTTTGGTTGGTGCTCCCCTTCTTGCCTTTTCAGTGTCTCCTCCCTGCTGGGCGTTAAGACGTGGTGGCAGCCTTCTTGGCCTACATGTGGCTGGAGCCCATCAGGGAACCCTAAGTTTGGGGTTTTCCTATTGCTGATTTATATGCCAGAACCTGTGTAAGTAAAGCATATTGAAACTTTGCTGGATTCTCACATCTTTCTCTGTCCGATGGCCACCGATCCCCGGGGAGCAGAAGAGGATCCCTGACCTTGCTCCAGGAATTTATGTGGGGTGCCCCAGCATTTCCTCAGTCTTTCTTCCTTTTTGTTAATTTTTTTTCTTTTTGGGTCACACCTGATCATGATCTTGGGACACTCCACGGTCTTTACTCAGGAATCACTCCTGGAAGTGTTTAGGGGCCATAAGGGATGCCAGGAACTGAACCTGTATCTATAACATGCAAGGCATGGATAGTCATATCCACTACACTATCTTTCCAGCTGTGATTGTAAATTTTCTTAGTAAATGCTGAATTATCCTCACTTGTCTCTCACTTTGGGCTAATTATCATGGTTCATTAATTAATACCTATATTTATATTACATGACCTGCAGTTATTGGTGATTGCATCAGATATCATCTTTGTTTTCATAGAATGAATATATCGCTAAAAATCATTTCATATATAATCAACTCATCTCCATCCTAACACCTCGGGATATCCAACAGTCTGATTCCATTCTGACCCTAACTTCCCAGAGTAAATACAGACAACACAATGTATTAAATAATCAGGCATACAGGACTGCTCTCGTTTCAGATGCCAGCGGCAGAATGGATTTCCAATTTGCCTGAACTGCTGTCCAGCTGATTGCAAATTAAATGGTTCTATTTAAACTCTTAATTCCTCATGGTCAGTAAAAGCAGACTTCAGGAAGAGCATACTTATAATTCTAAGTTTTTAGCAAAAGGTGTATGTAGGAAAGAGGCAAATGAAAGGAAAAGATTGGGGAATGGAAAAACAAGATCTGCTATGATCTCTGTGGAAACGCTAACCTCTTGGCAGTATTTTTTGTTAACCAATACCAAAGTATTGTAAAATTTATATATATTTTTTTTTTTTTGCTTTTTGGGTCACACCCGGCTATGCTCAGGGCTTCCTCCTGGCACTGCACTCAGGAATTACTCCTGATGGTGCTTGGGGGACCATATAGGATGCCGGGGATCGAACCCTGGCCAGCATGGGCTGACTGCTTGCAAGGCAAACGCCATACCCGCTGGGCTATCACTCTGGCATCAAAATTTTATTATACTAAAGATTTGATTAAATCATTGCCATTGGTAATTGAACAACATCTATAGCTTCTTCCCTTACCCAGATGAGGGAGGTGAGCCTGAAAAAGATTCATCTCTCATCCTTGATTTGCTCTTATCCAGTACCCATCGTGAGTTTCTTAAAGGCCTTTTCTTAGTCTCTTCATGAGTATAGTGAAAAGCACAGATTGGGGCGGGCGGGCCAGCGGGGGGCGTTGCCTGCGCAGCTGGCCCAGCTGGCCGGTACGATCCCGCACCGGCCCCCGAGCACCCTTTTGTAAAAAAAAAAAGAAAAGCATTCATGATGAATAACAGAAGATAATTCTGTTATAAAGCAAGTTCTAAGACTTTAAGGAGTACTGTGACAGGGATGGATGATAGAAGGAAGGAGAGACCAACCATTACACCATTGGTATATAAATATGTAATAAGTAAACTACTATTACTAATTATGAAGGGTCATTCACTTTGAAACAATCTTTAATCTATTTACTGCACATAGGCTGCTATTGGCTCTGACTTATTTTCCTTTAAGCATCTACACTTGTCCCAATCTTGCATTGAATCCAATGTCAGAATCCTTCTACCCAAACTATAAATTAGAAATGCATCAGGCTCAGTAGTAGCACAGAAGACCAGGTGATGGACTCTAAATAAAAATTAATTATTAAGAAATGTAAAGTAAAGAAAGAAATGTGTAGAAAGACGGCAGGATATAGGAATTTAGCAAAAGGTGGTGGGACACTAGTTATTACAACAGTGGGAACTCTCTATTTTCTCAACTTGAGATCATAAGAGTGGTAAATCACATTATTGAAAACTCAAGATAATTTGCGGTAATATAAAGGGACTGACTTCTAGTATCTGACTGCATAAGAAACCACAAAAAAAAAAAAGAAAAAGGGAGTGACTAGAAAAGGAAATAGTCTCCTCTCTCCATTCTTTATGTATCTAATCTCTTACCAGATTTTTACACAGCTTAAATGAGCTGGAAAATGTAATCATTGACTAAGAACTTTTATGACATGTGGCAATTTTTTTTTGAAAAATAAGCAATATTGGGGTCGGAGCGGTAGGAGAGCCGTCAGGGTATTTGCCTTGCACGTGGCGGACCTGGGTTCGATCCCTGGCATCCCATATGGTCCCCTGAGCACAGCCAGCCGTAATTCCTGAGTGCAGAGCCAGGACTAACCCTTGAGCATTGCCAGGTGTGACCCAAAAAAACAAAAAATATAAGCAATATTCATCTAAGAACTAACTTTGAGAAATAACCTCATATTTTTGCTTAGGTACAGTTTTAAATTACTTTCCAGTTTTTAAATTACCAGCATACACTGATCATATAACATTAATAGTTACAACACTAAACTTTTCATACAATATATTTATGGCTTATACCTATGGTTTTGATGCTAAAATTGCAAACTGCAATATGCATGACTAAAACACTAGTATTAACAATACTGTAAATTATGGTGTCCAAATAAAACTTTTGGTGGCAAAATTAAATCTTCTAAAGAGGAAATTGGTCTCGGAAACTAGAAAGTCTTGGATTGACATTTTCAGTGGAGAAGACCCAGTTAGAAGGCAACAGCATTGTGGAGTGCCAAGAAGAATGGTGGTTCTCTGAGCACAGTTTCCAAACGTGTCCAAAAAGTCAGATAACCAGGCTGCAGCTAATCTGTCTCCCACTTTTGTTAAAACTGAGAAGTATTTCATTGTGTATATATAGATTGCGTGTTTTATAAATTCACTCACAGGGGTTGTTGTTTTCATATATATTTAATTAAAGACCTCAGTAGTAAATCAAAATCCACAAACTGCATTGGGAAATACATAGCCAACTTTTTTTTTTGTGATATTGACTCCAAAACTATTTTCATGCCACTGCCATTAATCAAACAAAAAGAAACAAAATAAATGAGATGACATCAAATTAACATTTCAATGCAAAAGAAACCATAATTAGATAAAAAAATCTTACATAATAGGAGAAAATACTTTACTCATCACACATCATGATAAACGGATAAGATAAAATATTAAAGTAATTGGGAGCCTCCCAATAAAATAATAGCAGAGCCTCACAAGAAGCAAGAGGAACCCCCACATCATGAGGGCCACCATTTTCCACATCCAAACTCCCCAGCTTGTCAATGCTCCACCCAGCACAAGAGCTGATCACAAGTCCAGCTCATCAGAGTCCCACCCTACAGCAGTCTTTTTAAAGCCCAGCCAGGTATGCCTGATCTCCCTGTGCCCACCTGATCAACACGCACCCGGGAGGGAAGGTGGGTTCTAGCCCTGGCCCGCCATCCCAGCAGAGCCTCGCAAGAAGCCAGAGGAATCCCTACACCATGAGGGGCACCATTTTCCACATCCGGGCTCCCCACTCATCAGAGCTCCACCCAGCAGAAGAGCTGATCACAAGTCTGGCTTGAGCGGCTGCAAAGCAGCTGCGCAGTTCATCAAGAAATGCATGAGACGAGAGGCAACTGCAAGAGTATCTCACCCACACGGCAGAGCCTGGCAAGCTACCCGTGTCATATTTGATATGCCAAATACCAGTAACAATAATAGACCTCAGTCACATGACCTAAAGGAATGGTTTGAGGCTCTTTATGTTCCTGGAGTGAGAAGATGCCCTTGGGCTACACTAACATGTGACAGGACATATGGAGATGTTACTGCTGACCACTTGAACAAATCAATGAACAACGGGAAGCCAAGTGATACAAGTGAAAGTAATAGGGCTGAAAATAATTGCGTCAAAAATGGCAAAAAGCAGTGAATACACACTTTCTCAAAGAAAACATTCAGACATTTAGCATTAGCATTTTGGTATATGAAAAAGTACTCTTCCTCACATCATCAGCTGAATGGAAGAGGATATTCAGAGTTACAGGAGTCATAAGAAAAAGTTCTCATAATAACTTGATATCAGAAAAATACAAATGAAACTGTTAGAAAGATATTGTTTCACATCCATGACAATCTCATATACCAGAAAGACTGGAAACAACCAGTACTGGCAGAAATGTGGTGACTAAAAGTGCCATGGGATAGATTGTCTAAAGTAATCTTGGTCTCTTTGGCATTCATTTGAAAAGTTTTTATGCACAACTGTGTTCATTGTAGTGCTAATTTCATTAGCTAGAGTGGAAAAGATAAAATCTTATAGTTTGCCTAAATTGGGTAGAACTGAAGGGTATCATGTTTAGTGATATGAGTCAGAGAGAAAAGAACACATGGCAAATGATCGCACTCATATGCGGTATATAGAGAAATAAAACAGGAATATTTAATGAGATCTTTGCAAAAGTGAGATTACTGAGAAGTGTGGGGAGAGAAGGCATGAGGAGGCAGAATAAAAGCGTCATGGGTTAGATAGTGCAAAGTGATCTTGGTCACTTTGGTGATGGGATATGATGTAACTTTATTCATAAATACTATGACAATTAAAACTGCTTTAACATGTGTTATAGTATCTAACCTACAATACTACAAAGAAGTTTGGTCTGCTAAGTTTATGATGTATTAGGATCCTGTGTATGTTCCCTCACTTGTGAAAAAATAGAGGTGTGTATATGCAATATGTAATCTGTGTTCACACATCTCCTGGTGTCATTAATGGCTTCTTACAATGAAGTAAGTATTTATCAGTCATTGTCACTATATATTCTCTTGAAACACAATTTTACTAGTTTGGACTAAATATATTCTTTGATAGGCCTATATGTATATATTTTAGTACATAAACATGGGAAATGCCAGTGGTTATCCAGGCTGTGGTGGTTTAGAACAGCACTCAATTTATATAACCAAGGATTCAGATTTTAGAATAAGAAAGGAAAAGGAGTTATTATAAGAAAGCCCAAATTACATAACAAGGAAATAGAAATGAATTTAGACCCAGGTGGGTCTGACAATAATGACTATTGTCAGCACTTTTGATTTAGTACCTTTAAATATCTGAACAGAGTAGGTTTGAATCAGTGTGTACATCTGAATTTATTTAAATTAAATATTCAATTGTTTATCTTAATTATCTTAAATTATTGATCTCAATTGTTTATCTTATATTACTTTAAATTATATCTTAAATTATTTATCTAAATTTTTATTAATATGTTTATCATATACTTAGTTATTAACTGAAATCCCAATCATTAAGGCTGACTAGAGATGGTTATTTAAAATTTTCTAGTTTCTCACCTAAGGTTATGGCAATTGTAGGTGGTGGGACATGGAATCCAGAGCATTTATGTTAGCAGATAAAGTATACAGTCCTATCTAAAAGCATTCTTTAGTAGAAAGGCAAAAGTTTTCTCATTGTCAAACAGTTCCTTGAGTCAGTACTATAAGACCCTCTATTGTTACCTATCTCAAATGAACATATTATGTTTCACATCAACATATTATGTCCCCTTTTGGTAAACGCCCCCTTTTGGCAAATGTATTTCATCTCCTTGTCAGTTGCACACATCAAATATTATGGAATCATTCCTGATCATTCTTTTCCTTTACATTTCCACAATCACACTAAATCTTTGCTTCCCTGCTATGCCGTCACTATCATTGGTGTCAAGACACCTCTTCACGGTGATCAGACTAGAACAGACATTTTACTATGTTCTCCTCCTCTGGAGGTGTGTTCTGACACTGATCCCCTGGTAAGATTTTCAATTGTGTCATTTGCCCCTTTAACTCTTTCTAACCCTCACTCCAACCACACTGCTTTAGGGATGGATCACATATTCTAATATGATGAAGTAGCTACTAATTTGCACCTTTCATATATCAGAAAATCTTTCGAACTATATAAAGATTGCATGTCTGCTTCTTTTAATTATCTTGATTTTTTTATATCCTTTTCCTATCCTGTAGGTCTTTCTGCACAAATATAGATACAGCATGATTGAATTTGCCACCCATCCAAGGGTTTTGTCTGTATTACTGCACTGTACAAATGTATCTGTTGACCATAATCAAGAGAATTTACATGCCGTTCCTCTCTGTCTCACACTTGCTCTTTCGGCATAAATTTAGTCTACATAGATCACAAAATAATCTTCAGATGTACAAACAAGATTACTTTTTACATTATTTTGTTTTTGTTCTTGGGTCACATCCAATGATGTCCAGTATAATTCCTAGTGCAGTGACTGGGGAAGGGGATCTGGGAATGTCACTCCCAGAAGTATTCTGAGGACCAAACTTGTTGGGGATTAAACCCAGACCTTCTGCGTGCAAAGTATGTGTTGAGGTCTTTTAAAATATCTTTTCAAACTGAAAATGTTTGTAATGATGTATGAGGAGAGAGATATAAACCAAAGAAAGATGTTCATTCTGACAGCTTAATTTAAAAGAAATACAGATGGTCCAGGCATTGATAGGTTGGAATACAAAACAGTTTTTTAAAACCATAGGCTTTCTAGAAGAAAAAAATCTAAAAGAATATCTCACAGAAAATATTAAATGTGCCTCTAAGACCATTGAAATATTAGGGCACCTAAAATATTTAATTTGGTAATTAATAATCTTTTTATCTAGAACTTTTAAGAGGGGCTGGAGCGATAGCCCAGTGGGTAGGCGTTTGCCTTGCGGCGGCCGGCCTGTGCGGCCCGGGTTCGATCCCCGGCATCCCATATGGTCACCCGAGCACCGCCAGGAGTAATTCCTGAGTGCAGAGCCAGGAGAAACCCCTGAGCATCGCCGGGTGTGACCCAAAAAAGAAAAAAAAAAACTTTTAAGAAATTGAAGAGTATAGTCATAAAAATTTTTCATTCTAAATCATGTTGAAGGATTTCCAGAGATTAATCACACAGGAAAATTCAAGAAGCATTATATACTGAATTGATGCAGTCAGAGAATAGCATACCACAATACTTTGTGTGAGGTCCTTGGTTTAGTCACCTCTATAACATGGCTCCCCAAATCACTAGCAAGCATGCTTCTAGATAACCACAAGCAAATGGGACTGAGCACTGCTAGGACTGTTGAATTTGGGTATGTTTTCTGTTAGTGGTGTAGACTTTAAACTTCAGTACTGTAGAGAGTTATAACATTGTGTTTTATAAGTGACATAGAAAATAGACAAAGAAAGCCATTTCTGGGACTCTGATTTTTTTACAAAGAAATAGGATGAGAGAGCTTATGTTTATGGAAAATAAATAGCCGCTCTGCCTGTCTTCCTCTCTCTTTTTCCTTTCTTTCTTTGTTCTTTTTCCTTTCTTTCTTCTTACCTTCCTTCTCTATATTTCTATTTCCTTCCTCCCTTTATCCCTCCCTCCCTCCCTCCCTCCCTACTTCCTTCCTTCCTGCCTTCTTTCCTTCCTTCCTTTCTTCCTTCCTTCCTTTGTTCCTGCCTTCCTTCCATCCTTCCTTCCTACTTTCCTTCCTTCCTTCCTTCCTTCCTTCCTTTCTTCTTATACAATATAGAAGTATAAACATATACCCTGAAATTCCATAGTATTAATACTCAGTTCCTTATTATCAGATCTCAGTTAAAAAAAAGTATATGACTCTGTTGAATTCCCATCTACATTTAAACATTTAAATTCAATGAATATTCTGAAATGTTGACTCTGATGCCTTACTTATATGGAGCTTTTAATGGCGTCCATATAAATCTCTACCTAACATACGGCATTAGATTTTATATATAAGTAGCTTGAAATTACTAATATGGTTGTATTCTATCATAGAAGTTATAAATATTTTGCCTGGTCTTGGATATAGGTATCATACTATGTATATATATATTTATATATATTTATATATATAATATATATATACCCAAAACATGGATTAGGAGGTCTTGTCAATAGGTGGAATCAACTGCAAGTGTGTGGGAGTCAGAGGTTAGGTAAGACAGAGAAGTGAACAGTGTGCTAACAATCGTTGGAAATGATAACACCAGCCTAGAACTGAGCATTGAATATAGACAAAGAGATATACATGATAACCTCTAAATGTATGTATTGCAAGCCACAATGTATAAGAGAAGGAAGAGGGGGAGAGAGAGAGAGAGAAAAGAGAGGAGAGAGAGATAAAAGAGGCAAAGAGCGTGTCGTAGAGGCAGGCTGTGGGAGGGGGGAGGGTATTGAGAACACTTGATCACTTGATCACTTAAATCCCCTTATTCATCGATTTGCTCGAGCGGGCACCAGTAACATTTCCATTGGACCATATCACGTGCCAATGTAGCCCAATGGCATCTGGTTGATTCAGGAATATGAAGAGCCTCAAACCGTTCCTTCAGGGTCTTGACAAGGAAGTCTGACCATCTTGTAGGTGGGCGGCCACGTGATCCTTTGACATCCCATGGGATCCAGTCCGTAATGGCTCTAGGCCAGCGGTTGTCTCCAAATCGCATTACATGTCCAGCCCATCTGATTTTCCATGCCTTGGCAAATGAGACAGGTCCCTGATTCTGGAATAGCAATGGAGGTCAGAACTCCAGATTACTTCTCTCACTTGAGTGAGGCATGATATTCCAAGCATAGCTCTTTCGATTCCTCTCTGGGAGACCCGAATAGCATTCTCCTCCTGCTTTCATAGGGCCCAGGTCTCTGAGGCATATGTTAACGCAGGGAGAATGGTGGAGTCAAAGAGATGTGCCCGGAGCTGGAGGTCTTAGTACTTTTAGCTATTTCTTCGATGCCTTTGAAGGCATTCCATGCCGCTCTCTTCCTCCTGCGCAGCTCAGGTTTTAGGTCGTTCATCATATTTACTTATCGAGCTAGGTACACATAACTGCTGCATTCAGAGATGTTTGTTCCATTGAGAGTGAATAGGGCCTCAGGAACTAGTTCATTTTTTATGAACATAGTTTTCTTCAGATTCAGCTGTAGACCTACCTTTCCACATTCTCGGTCGAAGTCAGCCAGCATTTATGCCGCTTGGCTAATGTTTGGTGTTATTAGTATGATGTCATCAGTGAAGCGGAGGTGGTCTAGTTGCCGACCAGCTATCTTCACTCCCATTCCTTCCCATTCTAATTGTTGCATGATGTTCTCGAGAGTGGCGCTGAAGAGTTTGGGTGAAATGGTATCACCCTGTCGAACCCTTCTTTTCACATTAATGATGACTTCTTTGTAGAATGGTGAGATTCTGGTGGTGAATCCATAATACAGCTCACGAAGGATCTTGATGCATTGGGTTTGAACATCAAAGGGCTTTGATGACCGCTTCAGTCTCCAGAGAATCAAAGGCTTTCTGTAAATCAATGAACGTGAGACAGAGCAGCACTTGTACTCCCTACAAACCTCAATGAGCTTGGTTACTGTGTGGATATGGTCGATTGTGCTGAGTCCTTTCCAGAAGCCAGCTTGCTCGCATGGTTGTCCTTCATCTAGTGTTCTAGATAGGAAACGGGCACTGGTCGAGGGATGGATGCTGGAACATTGTATGACTGAAAACCAAACATGAACATCTTTGTAATTGTATATCTCATGGTGGTATAATAAAATAGTTATAAAAATAAAAATCAATAAACATGAAAAATAAAAAAAAGATGTTGCAAATGTTCAAAATTCAGCTTTGCTTCATCTCCTGAGTCATTGTATTTCACACTTCTTTGCTTTCATTATATGGCAATTTTAATGTTTTTTACATAGGATGATATGAATAACAGTACCCAAGAAAATAACTGGGCTAAATTGAAAATTATCATTCATTTTTAATGTCTCTGATAACTCAAACATATTTTCTTATTCATTGAATCTGGGATTAACTGATAACTTATTTGAAAACCGGAATAAAACAGATGATATATTGGATGAATTCTAAGTATTAGCTTAAATATTCTTTGCCACTTTCATTTGTCTTCTTTGAAGATTATACTTTCCTGTAAATAAGACATGCCGCCCCTAATGAGAGTGAAGTTATATACATCTGCATATTCTGTTCAGCTGAGATTCTGTGTCCCATCTAGTCTCTAGGCAATCCTCTAGTTGACCAGATTGTATGTGTAACCATAGGAAAGCTCAGAAGAAAAATTACCTCATAGAGCCTAGCTAAACCTGGCAATTAAGGCTATCATCAGCAAATCAAATCTTCGTGGTTTAAAATCACTGAATTTTAAGTCTATTATAAAATAATAGGTAACTAATAAAGGATTTGTCTGCTAGTTACCATTCCTGTGATATTATTAACTTATTTAAATGCAAGCTGTGTGCCACATATATAATAGGATTGATAAAATATCAGCCTGAATTTAGTTGAGGGTGAATTGTAGATCAAAGTCTTCTGTTTCATGTAGGTCACCTTGAGAAATTCCTTCCGGATAGACATCTGTTCATTAGTAGGCTACTTTGGAATATGATCCATCTTTTTAATAGCCCCTCAAGTAGTCTACCACTTAGTACATATTATTCTGTAATTTTTAATTTAGAGTAGTTATATCGGTTTATTTCCCCTCTTTTTATTATTCAGGACCATTAAATAGAACCATGTTACAGGATTTTACTAAGCCTTTACAATTTGTTTTGTTATAATTTTTGTTTTTGAAAACTTCAAATGGATAGCTTTGGAGCTATGCACTGGACAGCTATTAGAAGGCTGTGTTGCAATATTGTCATGATTAATTCATTAATTTATGTGAACAATCCCTACAAGTATTTGAGGGAAAACTACATCAGTCCCAGACATACCTCAGAGCTTAACTTGGCTGAAGTCCCTAAACTTGACGGAGTAATGCTAAGAGACTTATTTAAATCTATTGCTTCAAAAACTTTTTAAAAGTTCTCAGAACGCTAAGTCAAACCTTCCACTTTAGTTCATCAGAAAAGAGAGCCAAGGGGCCAATGTAAGCTCTGAATTATTACTATTAATCTTTGGGATTTAAGTGCATTGATTTATATATCTGGAACAAATATTTTAAACTCACGCCCAATAGCAGGAAACCAGATGTGTACATGTTTTCCAGAATAATATGCAAGGTGCTAAACTCACATTCACTGTAGATGATTATTTATGGGAGCACCTGCTTTAAATTCACCATATTTCCAAATTCCCTACTGTTACTAATTTTATTTTTCATGTCTTTGTTGTTTTAATTTAGATTTGGATTGCAATAATAGACTTAAAAGGAAATGAAAATATTCTCACTATAAGTTTTCTTTTGTTCTCTCTGCTGGATAACAATTGGAAACAGGTGCAATATAGAAAATTGTTCAGATCAAATTTGGACATTGCAATTCTCTATTTAGAAGTTACAATTTTGTATATTTAGAGTAATACTCTATACAGGGGCAAGGCGTTTTCTGTTTACTTATATTAATTATAATTTACATACAAAAACAATCTTATGTGCAGTTTTATGACCTTTAACAAAAGTATCAAAGCATAAAACTGCCTCCCACTTAAATATGGAATAATATTTATTTATAAAACTTTCTTATGTTTCTTTTCAGACACAAGATAATCATGGTGCTTCTATTTACACTGGTTTATTTTTTCATTAACTTTGTACTAATGGTATCATGTAGAACAAAGTAGTTTGAATATAGTTTATTATATACAATATACTTAAAATTATTCCTGTTCATGATCAATGATTAATTTTTAATTGATTTTCTATAATTATAAGGAAATCATTCAAAAGCAGAAAAACAATTACATAATTCCATTCATTTTCAATGCCTAAAACAGTCAAATGCACAGAAAAGGAAATAGTCAGTGACCAGAAAAAAGGGAAATGGACCTTTTTAATTAGTATATATTTAATTATATAGGATGAGATCAAATCCATAGATCTATATTCAGCCTATTGATTATACCAATAATATTATATTACACACTTAAAACTTCTTAGGGGTGTATCTCATGTTCTTATTTATTACAAAAATCAAATAAAATAGAAAATATAAAGCAGCCACCAAAGGGACACAGAGAGCATCTGGAGGCAATGGCTGTCTACAAACTTAATGAGGATGAGTAAATGGGCAAATATTCCCAGATTCATCAAATCACACATATTAGGCATGTGCAGTTCATATATAGATAGAACAAGATATATACATACTACCACAATAGCTCTTATAAATCATGATATCACCTTGATATATGATTGGTATAATGCTTGATGTTCTCATAAGTCCAGGATGGATGTTATTTTATGTTATTCAGGAGAGACTGTTGCATAATATAAAGTATATCCTTATATTGCTCCACTGCTCTCTCCTTAACAGAAATGTTTATTTCTCTGTCTGGAAGTTTTCTTAAACATGTTGACATTCAATTATCACCTGTTCTTGTTGCATGACTTCTGTCATTTCAACTGAAAATGACAAAACAAATTTGTGAACTCATTCATGTTAAAATATTATAATTTGAAAGAGATTATTCTGTCTAGTTAACATATTAATATTTGATTGAGAATCCTGTAAATTTGATACTTGAGTGTCAAAGTCTCTTTAGTAGAGACTTAGAAGCTGTATTTGATTGATGAGTAACAGACTACACTTGGTTAGGTGATATTTTCAGTAATTCCATGGGGTTCTACACAAGTTCCAGTTCTTTGTGGAAGCTGTTCCTGGCCAACAAAAGAATCCTATACCATTACTAATGTCATTTATTCCCTTCAATCTCATGAATGTTTCCCTGACACTTGTTTGGTAAGTCAGAGCCAAGGGAACTGACTAGTAAGCCAGGAAATAGTAGAGACTATATTAAAATTTTAATGTACATAACATCATAGTTATAATGCCAACTAATATCATGATCTCTATATATTATGTATGTGTATATAATACACACATCTATATTTTGATCCTGTATGTATAAGTACAAAATAGTGCCAAAAGTGATACTATTAATATGATAAAATATTTCTTACCGACTTGTCCATGAAATACCTGCCAATAAGTTTGGATAAGTATGTTAAATAGACTGGGGAATGGACCTTTCCAAAACAAATAATACTATAGAACTTAGTCATCTCCTTTTTTGAATTCACATATTAAATAGGGCCAAGATTATATCACAGTATTAAACTAGACTTAAAGGAGAGCTTTGCCAAGACAGACTAGCTGCTAACCATACCCATTTCCTCTCCTTCCTGAGCATGCATTTAGATAGACTAGCAGGCTTCCTGAGCCTATATTTAATTTAGATTTAGTGTCAACTATGATCATGTGGCTAAGGATTAGTCAACAGAGTGTGAGCATAGGTAATGTATGATCTTTCCAGAAATGAACAGTACAAATATGTCACTTTCGGGAGGACAAAGGACCAGACGGAGAGTCAGAGTGCCTGTGTGAGTACTATGAGAGGAAATATTTTAAGTATGTAGAGAACAACTTCCAAAGCAAAACAATGAAGAACTGTCAAATTCAATATGGAAATCATTATTCTAGCAATAAAGAAGGAAAAACGAAATTTAAAAAGTACACATGGAAAGAAATAAAAGGGAAATATAAGGAATGGTCATCCTGATTAATAGATATTTTTAGTCTCTCATTGGATTTAAATTACTGAGTATAGGGGAAATCATGAGTCAGAAAGATAATACAACAGGTAAAGCATTTGCTTGCATACAATTGATACCGAATCCCCAGCACAGCATATGACCCCCAAATACCTTCAGGGATCATCCCCAAGCACAAAGCCAGGAATAGACTCTAAGTGGAATCAAGCATGACCCAACTTCTTTCTGTCCTCAAACATGAGTAGAAACTAGTAAAAAGCATTATGTTGCTTTAAGCAGAATTTAAATAACTCCAACCGTTTTGCAATAATTTTAAAGTTAACTGATCCTAGGGACAAAGCAATAGTACAGCGGGCAGGGCTCTTGTCTAGCACATAGACAATGTGGGTTCAATTCCCAGCATCCATATAGTCCCCTGGGCACTGCTAGGAGTAATTCCTGAGTGCAGAGCAAAGAGTAACCCTTGAGCACCGTTGGCTGTGACCCCGAACAAAAAGAAACTGATGCCATGTAAAAATATCAATAAAAGACACAGCAGTGTCTGAGTTAAAAAGCAATGCTAATTTGTATATGTGCTCATAATTTTAGCCTTAATTTGTATTTTTGTTCTGTTTATAATTTTCCAATCCACTACTTTTTCAAGTCATATAAAATAATGGGTCATATGAAGTTAGACTAGTCATAACATTTATAATGTAAATAAAAAATAACAGAATGTTGGGGAAAATCAGTGGGTTTATGAGAATTGATAAATTTAACAAGAAAGGCTCTTTCTAAAAAGTTAAAATTAAAGCCAAGAACTGGAGTTCGAAAGGTGATAGCATTAACAGAAGTCAGGCATACATAATAGCTTTTAAAAAGTGAGAAAGAGCTCAGCTTAATGAGGATATGGAAGCAGGACAGGTTGTAAGGTCTTCAGAAAGGGTAAGAGGCCAGAGAATGTAAGCAGTCGACATGATGGGAAATTTGGATTTTTGTACAGGGCCAATGAAAAGCAATGGGAGGCTTTTTAAGCATCAGAACAGAATGTTATTTTTAGATTTAAACATATCACTTTGTGTTATTCTCTAAAAATATATTGAAGAAGACAACAGTGAAATGAAAAACATTTAAAGACTTTTACGGTAGTCTAGAATATGAAAAGTTTGTTTCAGGGTTATAAAGGTAGTGATGAAAATCGGTGGCGGCATCCAAGAAAAATCAGAAATTAAATTAACAGGAAGTGGATTGAATGGAGAATGAGAAAGAGGCAATGGGCCAAGAATCAATGCGTTTTTTGTCTTTTACTTTTATTTGGGGGACTCTTTAACACATCTTTAATGAGTAAAGTTGTTTTCTCAGGAGTCAATGACTAAATCAAGATCTAAGGAATTTTGTTATTTTTTTTGTAGTTTAGTTGTGGTAAAACAGTTATGTAGCAAATTCAATCCACCTCTTTACCAAACGTTTAGGTATTTTTACAAAAATATTATTAATGAGGGCACAATACAGTAAAGGATACCTCTACAATTAATCATCTGTATAAGTGAAGTTTTATATTCATAGGACATCTCTTCATTTCCCTTGCTCTGGCTATGATTCTTACTTATATCAGTTAAATTCTGTATCATTGTTCTTCTGTGACTGAGTTCTTATATTGTTTAAAAGCTTTGATATATTTTACATTTTAGCATTATTCATTTATTTAATGTTTTAAATTTAAACACTATGATTTACAAAGCTGTTCACAGCACAGTTGTTACAGTCATTCAATATTCTAGCCCCAGTCCAACCACTAATGTGCCCTTACCACCACCAAAACCCCTTACTTCCCACCCACCCCATCACCATGTCGCTCTCTTAGCAGGCACTAATTATATTGCTTATTAGAAAACATACTTGGAATGGTATTGCTAAAGTTATGATCTTTTTACTGTGTTGTTACATGTGAGTTGCGCAATCTGTGTTCTTGTTTCATTTAGGAACTTATTAAATTTAGTAGACTTCTACTCAATTTTCTACCAAAGATATTCATATTAATCTATTATAAATATTTAATAATCAGTCCCAAACCCACCATAATTGCAACTCTGGACAGAAATTTTTCCTACCTCTACTTGAGCCTGTCCTAAGCAGACACTCAATAATTAACTTTGTTGTTATTTGTAATCTGTTCATATATGGTAGAGAAATATTTTCTTAGAAAAAGGTTAATGAGGCCAAATGGAAAAATGGGCCATTGAGCACTTTGTATATGAAATTACTGCTATTTGTTACAGAGTAGGCATTGTTTCTAGACATTTTGTTGTTTGGGGCCTTATACTTACATCTATAAAATGTAATGCAATATTATTTAACAGTATTCTAAAGCTTGAGATGTTGCATGACCATAGGAATTAGAGATTGTAACTGAGTTACTAACTGTGGACTATTTTGGAGATTTATAAAGGAGTCTCTGGATCATGGAGATTACTTTGGAGCCTGAGGCAGTTCATGGGTGCCACCACAAAACTTTCTGGAGAACATGGAGATGGGGAGAGGGTTCCCATCCCCAGCTCTGTGAAAACCTGGAGAGTTCAGTCGCAGGCACCCTCATACTTAGAGTTTTCTATGAATTCACTCGTGGGTGGAGGCTCTTCTGAGCAGTAGATTCTGGCCTGAAGCATGTAGACCTTTGTGAGGCGTGGGAACCTTGAGGCTTCCCAGATCTTTGGTGAGACAGGTCTTCCCCAAACCCTTCTCCTCTTGTGATTGCCCCTGTGTTCAGACTGGCATGGGAAGAACCAGAAGCATCTCTGCCACTATTGATCTCTCTGGAGATTTATAGAGGAGTGTCTGGATTTGGTTGATTTCATGCATGGTGCCTTCTAGAGCTAGCATATATTGTTATTAGTATTTATTTTTGCTTTTTTGGGTCACACCCGGCAATGCTCAGGGGTTTCTTCTGGCTCTGTGCTCAGGAATCACTCCTGGCGGTGCTCGGGGACCATATGGGGGATCGAACCCAGACTGGCATGGGCCGGCCTCTTGCAAGGCAAACGCCCTATCCGCTGGGCTATCACTCGGGCCCAATTGTTATTAGTATTAAGCTTTTTGTTTTTTCAATGATGTGTTGGTCAAAGGGTGGAGTGTGAAGAAAATGAAGTAGAACCCTTCTTGGCATCTATGTCAAACCACAAAACATTACTGACAATGTAATGTATTTACACTGTGCTCTTTATAACATTTACTATATCCAAGACCTTCTGAAACAACCCAAGTAGCCAAGAGCAAAGGAATACACAAAGGAATTTTTATATATGTATATGTGTGTATGTGTATACATACTACTGAGCCATAAGAAGAAATTACATTTTACTAAACGGGATAAAACTTGAAGGTGTCAAGAGAAACGGATCAGAAAATATTATTTTGAAAAATTTCCAAAGCATTTTCTGAAGAGACCAAACCAGAAAATAGTCCCACCAACAGTGAGAGAGAGCTTTTCACCACATTCCTATCAGAACTTATTATTTTTGGACTTTTTGTACTTTGATTAACATATCCCAAATAATCAGTGATTATGAATATTTTTTCAAATGCCTGTTGTCTTTATGTCTTCTTTGGGGGAAATCTATTTAACTCTGCTACCGATTTTTATAAAATTTTATGTTTTTGTTGAGTTTTCTTAAAATAGTAGGTTGCAATTTTAGTTTAGTGTATATAATTTCATTGTTCTTTCTTTTGCTTTCTGTGTCAGTAAGGTAAGATCATTGAAAACTGCTGAGGTCAGTATTATTGAGAGCACTTTCTAGACTTTCAGTTTATTTTATAGATATATAGTTTTATATTAAGTGCTTAATTCATATAGGGCCTAACTATATTTTGTTAAATGTGACTATTCATATTCCCTAGAATTATTTGAAGAGAACTTTTTATTCCACTTTGTATATTGGTCCCTTTTATAAATCTATCTATCTATCTATCTATCTATCTATCTATCTATCTATCTATCTATCTATCTATCTATCTATCTATCTATCTATCTATCTATCTATCTATCTATCTATCTATCTATCTATCTACCTACCTACCTACCTACCTACCTGCCTACCTGCCTGCCTGCCTGCCTGCCTGCCTGCCTGCCTGCCTGTCTGTCTGTCTGTCTGTCTATCAATCTCTCTGTCTATCTTCTGTCTGTCTGTCTATCTGTCTGTTTATCTCTGTCTATCTGTCTGTCTATCTGTCTGTCAATCTGTCTATCTTCTGTCTATCTGTCTGTCTATCTTTCTATCTGTCTGACTGTCTGTCTATCTGTCTGTCTCTCTATCTGTCTATCTGTCTGTCTATCTGTCAGTCTATCTGTTTATCTGTCTGTCTATCTGTCTATCTTCTGTCTGCCTGTCTGTCTAACCATCTATCTGTCTATCTGTCTGTCTCTCTATCTATCTATCTATATGTCTGTCTGCCTGTCTGTCTATCTCTATCTATCTAATCTATCTATACATATCTGGGTTCTAAATTCATTCCATTGATATTTTTTGTTTCAGTACCATGTGATTTCAGTTACTATAACTTTGTAATGTATTTTTACAGCTGGTAATGCAATGCTTCCTTTTTTAAAAATTATGTTTAATTATTTTAATTATTTTAAAGTCTTCTAGCTCCACATAAATTTTAGAAGTATTTATTCCATGTCCTTGTTGATTGCCACAGGAATTTTTATGGGGATTATAGTGCATCTGTCATTTACTTTGGGTAAAATAGATTAGTCCAGCTGTAGCCATAATATATTTTAATTTCCCAATATCTTCTTTTGCATCTTTCACAATGACTTATAGTACCTAAGTAGTTTCTTTACCTCCTTTGTTAAATTATCCTTAGATGTCTTAGCTCTTTGACATGACCAAAGTTGGGATTATTTTTTTTTAAATTACGTTTCTTCTACATTGGTGTTTAGATATAAAATTATGAGCATAATAATAGATTAACATTGCTATAAAACATGTTAGCTCATAACCACACCAATGTTATCATAATTATTTAAATAAAATTATCATAAGACAAAGAAAAGATGAAATGGAATCCTGTTATGAATAAATATGTGAATACTGATACAATATAGAGTCTTCTCCAAATGCAGAAAATAGAATTATCATACAATCCAGCATTCCTTCCTTTTGTGCATTTAACTAAAAGTATTAAAATCAGGAAGTTAAAAAATATGCTTGAACATGCTTCCTCATAATGATACTACTCACAATAGCCACAATGTGCACACAAACAAAGGTATTTAGTTCTACCTTAACTTGTAATACTCAAGCAGAACATTAAAGCAGAGATTATAATAGCACAGTAAAGTACATAAGTATGGATTCATGAATATATTTGGTGACAGCTGCATCCTCAGAGGGACTTTTTTGAAGACAAAAATATTTTTCTTAAAACTACAGTTGAGGGAATTAACATAAATAACATAATATGCCTTATAAGTGTATGTTTGCATAGCATCAGTGTAATGAAGCTAATCCATAAAATTTGTGGTAATTTACATATGCTTATTAAGTAAAAGCTCTTCACTCATGAAGATACATTATAGTTCAACAATCATTTTATAATAACATCAACATTTTTCTATTGAGGCATATTTTAACAGAGGGGAAATTCTTTAACTTTTCAAAACTTTAATTACAAAAATATTTTATGCTAAGAGTTTAGTTAAAACATTTAAATTTTTTGTTAGTTCTATTTTTGTTAGCTTTGTTCATGTTCCTATTTCAGTTAACTTTATTTTATCTCATCAACATAAAACATAAAAGACCATAACAAATATTTGTTAAATGGCTAATATGTTCTTGTTACTGTATTTTGATAGTTAAATTTTTTACAGAAAATAATTCTGTTTATTTTCTTCCATACAGTTTATAACAAAAAAATAATTTAATGTTATGATAATTTGATAAGTTGCAATTTTTGTGAAGAATAATATTCAATCACTGATTAACACATTTGAATTAATTATGGGAAAACATCAAGATTAGACAACAGGTGTAAGTGTACACATTTCTTTCCTTCCTATAGTATAAGAAAACTCAAGACACAAAAACATCACCAATTTGGAAAAGGAGAGAAATCTGTCCCCAATTATATTTTAAAGTCTCCTGCAGAGATGAAAAATATGTTTCTTCTAGTCCACCTGATGTTGAATTAATTGCAAAAATGCTGTTGACTGATTATCCAAAAGGAGTAGGAAATGCCATCTTCATCTTAAGGAAAACTCACATGTTCCCCACCTGCTTCATTACCAAATAGTTTTTTCTCAGATGGACTGGAGAATGAGATAGGAATACACTGTTTTTGACCTAAAAGGTCTTGCTGTTCAAATAGCATCTGAATTCCTTACCCCCTGGAAATCTAATATTGATCAGATGGATGAGTCTCACAATGAGATGTGCACAGGTAATGGTTTATAGAGGATATTTAGTTTCTGTGGGAAACAATCTCCTCAGAAACTCAACCCAGGCATCACAATGCAGGTCCTGTAAAGGATGACGCCTTATGTTTATGACCCCAAGAATTCATCATTTTTGGCATTAGAAGAAAAGTTAGATTTTTTTATTCAACCCACCCTTTAAAAATGGAAGAAACTCTCACCCAGACCATATAAAGCAATGTCTAAATGAAGGGAAAAAGAACTAGAAAGACAGAGAAAAATGATAGCATTAGATCAATGTTGTGACAAAACATTAGACGTGCTTGTTTCTTCTTATATTTAGAGTCATTAATTGTGCCCCAGGTCATAAAGAGATAGGCCTGAGTATCAAGCATAAGAATAATTTCCTGGAGTCTTCTGGAATGTATAGATGGGGTCCCACAGAGACAGAATGGTTTCCATTCTGTTGGAATTTCCCAGTATGTATAACACTGGGATGACCTAGGCACCTGGAACATGCAACAGGACACAAATGGGTTTGGGAAAAGCAGAAAATATGACTCCATGGAAGCAAAGTCTCAATGGGTAAGCACATCTGAAGACAATTCTTTACCTATATTTACGGTTACATTGTAAAATGTCAGGAGAGAGTGCCTAGCAAAGAGTGAAAATATAGAAATAGAAGTTTTTTGTCTGGGGGCCGGAGGCGATAGCCCTACGGGTAGGGTATTTGCCTTGCACGCGGCCAGCCTGTGCTGGCCTGGGTTCGATCCCGGCATCCCATATGGTCCCCCGAGCTCCGCCAGGAGTAATTCCTGAGTGCAGATTCAGGAGTCACCCCTGAGCATCGCTAGGTGTGACCCCAAAAAAAAAAAAAAAAAAAGAAGTTTTTGTCTGTAGAAGAGATTTAAACTAAAAAAGTTATGATTGTCCAGAAATTAATGTACACAGAATACAATTTTAAAAAGCAAAAATTTTGCTTTTTTAATAAAACTGATATGTTTTGCTTGACCAACTAGCATTTCGCACGAGGTCTACAGGTTAGAACAGAAAATAGATTGCTTATGGTGTGATTGCTGTACAATTGGCTGAGACTCCAGAATAGAACTTACAACAAGAGTTAATAACATCCCACAGGATTTCAAGGGAAAAGGAAGGATTGAAGTTTGACCAAAATATGGCCACAAGGTCACAAAATAATTTTGTTTTAAAAATATATTTATAGAAACATTGTACCAGGATTTAGGTGCTGACCTATAATGAGGTTGACCCAGTTTAATTTCTGAGACGCCATAATGATCCTCCAAGCCCTTCCAGAAGCAACTCCAGAGCACAGATTATTGCTATTATTGCTGTGTCCTCCCAAAATGAAAATAAAGACATAAAATTTTAAATGGATTTATAATGAATATAAGCACATACTAGGTTTCATTTAAAATTTAAAAATAGAATTAAAATAATACAAGCACATATTAGGGGCCTGATTTGAATCTTGTATGATTTGATGGTGAAGAGACATGGTTGGCAGTCTCATCATTCCTTTCCTCAGAATCTTGCTATTATTTCACATTTCATTTAGAGCCAAGATCAATTCCTCCCAGTGGTACACAGAGGGCATGATAGGAGGTTGAGAATCAGACCCTGGTAGGCCGTATGCAAGGCAACTGCCCTACCTGCTGTACCAACTCTCCACACCAAAATACTGATAGTTTTAAAAAATGAGTTGGGTAATTTATTAATATAACTTTAATAATAGCATGTAAGTTGCCACATTTATTCTAAAATTAGAATTAAATTTTATTTTAAGCTAAAATAAGTAATTTTAACTTATTTTTAAGCTAAAATATGTAATGTTAAACAGGACGTTTTAATTCAAGGTGGGCCAAAAAATGCCTACATTTCTAATTTCCAGGATTGATTCAAGTTACTATAAAGGCAGAGAGTAATAACATGTTGGATTCCTAACAAATTTTTAAGTTGTTATATCAGAACCCTTTTTAAATTCTTTGGCTATTGGGTGACGGCAAAGTTGTTAATAGTGCAGAATAGGGTAAATAAAATTAAATTGTTTTATATAACCAGTGGCAAAAATTCAATTAAAACAAAGCAAAGAATGGAAGAATAAGAGGAGTAAAGTACAGATTAGAAAAGTAGAGATCAGTAGGTTATACATGACTACCCTAAAACATCATTAAAATATACTAAAATTTAATATCATTAATAATACACTGAAGTCATAATAGCTAAGAAAATCATAATTGTTAAGGAAAAATCATTGGAACCAGAAAGATAGTAGAACAGGTAAGTCTCTTTCCTTGCATGTTGTTGACCCTGTTTCAATCCCTTGCACCCCATATGGTCCCCAAAGGGACCTCCTCTATGACAGGTACTTTCTTCTTTTTTTTCTCTTCCCTTTAGGCAACATGGTATGTAATATTGTTACCGACAGGCACATCATCACTACATGATGAATTACATATATCACTTAACCTCTCTTCAGCACTAGGTTCTTTTCCCGTGTGACTATTTCCCTTTACCTTGTCACACTGTTACTTTATCTGATCTACTACACCCTCTTTCCCAGTTTCCCCTTCCCTGGGCAAACTTCTTACTAAAGACCAATTCTCATGTTCTTCATTTCTATTGAATTTGGGTATTTGTAATTCCATAACCATCAACATACATTCTTATTGATTAAGGGACTAGACAGAAAGTAGTTTAGGCGCTTGTCTTTGCACAGAGCCAACCCAGGCTTGATCATCATCAATGCATATGTTCCCTCAAGTCCCACTAGCACTGATCTCTGAGTTCAAAGCCAGGAGTAAAATCTAGGTACAGCTGGGTGTGGCTCCAAAATAAAACAAAACAAAAAATAACATATGCATAGTTCCATAAATCAACAACTCCTCTTTGTAAATCATCTACTTTAAATTAATAAAGGACAGCTACAAGATTTCTTTAGTTGCTATGATACTTAATAGTGAAAGATTAAATGCTATTTTACAATTAGCTCTACAACAAAGTACATATTTTTTTCACTCATCATTACTATTCAGCATCACAATGCAAGTTCTAGTCAGTGCAATAAGATAGGAAAATAAAATAAAAGACATTAGCCAGAAAGAAATAAACCTATGTTTCATTAAGTAAAGTTTGTTTTTTTATTTGAGTAAAATCATTTAATTTATGAAATATGAGAGAGAAAAGAGAAATACTTGGAGTGAAAAGGGAATTGCAGATCTCAAGTTTGATTGAAAGTAAATCCAGAGTGGTATATGCCAAGTTCATCTTTGACTAGAAATATTATGCATCCTATTATTTTGTAGAAAACACAAGAGTTCCAAAATATTACTTATTTAAGAAGTGAGTTTGATAAAATATCAAAATACAAAAGCCAATTATACTATTATTACACAAAATTTAAATCTAAGTTTAATAATAATCACATCAATTATAAGATTAACAGAAGCCAAGATCTTGGAGGCAACACACCCAGAGTAGAGAGGAGGGTCAATAGGGACTCCCATCCGAAAAATATATAGAAAATAGCAATACCAATTTTCCACAGCAGAATTAAAGGAACATTAAAATACTAAAATCAGATGGAATAAATAATAACTACTTAGACAAAAACATACATTTGCTTCTTACTTAAATGTCTTTATATATTGACTATTTAAACTAAGCAAAGAAAATGTTCAAGTTAGATGTGTGCAGGTAAAATTGTGATCAACATACAGCATGGGGGAAAGAAATAGAAATTAGCTATTACAAGACTCATACAATATCAAAAAATAGTATAAAATAATTTAATATGCATGATTATAAATTACAAAGTTATAAGCATTATTATGAAAAACAAAGTTCTAAGCAGTAAATCAACAAAGGAGATTGAATACATAAGAATGAACAACATACTCTTCAATTTATAGGAAATTCTAAGAAATGGCAGCTAGAACATTCAGACAGAAAACAGACCAGTGGTTTCCTTACATGAGATTTAAGAGAAGACCTAGAAGAGGTTATTTGGAAGGAAACATTAGGGATGATAGACATATTTACTAAATTTTAGGGAAGTTCCATTACTGAGGAAAAAATTTGGAAGATATGTGCGGGATGTGTCTAAACACTAAAATACATGTTCTCAGCCATGAAAGTCAAGTGTTTGAAATACATATTTATCTATCTATATACTAAATAGCTCCCTTTATTCCAAAGTAACACTTGCATTTCTGTGACCATTTTGACAGAATCACTAGTAACAGGTGAGAAGTTCTGCAGACTCAGAAAAACAAAGCTGGATCTCCAGAGAATGTAAAGATTCCAAGGTACAGTTTGCTTAGTTTGTTACTGCTCAGATGACATTAAATGTTTTGGTCACAGCCACCTGAAATTTGCTTGAAGTCAAAGTTCTGCCATGTTGTGTTTGATGGAAGCAATTGAGATTTGCTTAAAAGAGAAAATAATAAACCATCAACTAAAATTTTCTCAGAAATATAAAAGCACCATAACAGAAATATTAAAACTATGCATTCTTCAGAGATAGAGGGTAAAAAGGAATCAATTCATCACACTTTAAAAAAGAACAAAAATGGTTAACGTTTCTACAGGTTAGATGAGAAAATATAGAAGAAAATTGAATTTCTCTAACTAGAGGCAGAAGCCAAAATTTCTAGCTTTTATTTTATAAATATGGCCATACCAAGCAGTGCTTAGGGCTTACTTCTCACTCGGCACTCTGGGAACACTTCTATAAGGATCAGAGGATCATCTGTGGGTTGAGAATTGAACCCACATTGGCCATATACAGGAAAATTACTCTACCCAGCATATTAACATTCCTGACCTAAAGTCTTTAACTTTTAAGTGATGGGAATATTCACACATGGGTGGCATGTGAATTTGTTTTAAAAAGGAGATGATTGTGCTGAACATCTGAGATTTAATTGATACCAAAAGAATCAAAACTTTCTCTAGTTATATTATTGTAAAAAAAGCAACACATTAGTACAGAGGGCATCAAGAAGTTTTCCAGTATACTTTAATAAGAAATACTTAGAATTGATCAGAATGTTCACAAACGATATATGGATTTTCAGTGTCTGTTATCCTCTGTCACTTTCTTTGTGAATGAATAAGCAAAAGGCCTAGCATCAAGAATTTTTATTCTTGTGGAGTGCTACCAGTGCCTGATATATCCTGGATATTAACCCCTTGTCAGATGGGTATTGGGTGAATATCCTTCCCACTCTGTGCATTGTCTCTGTATCTTGGTCACCATTTCTTTGGAGGTGCAGAAGCTTTTTTAGTTTTATATAATCCCATTTGTTTATCTTTGCTTCCATTTGCTTGGTCAGTGGTGTGTGCCGTCTTTAAAGATACTTTTAGTTTCCGATGCCGTAGAGTGTATAATTTTTTGATGGTGTATAATTTGATGGTGTATAATTTTTTGATGACTCTTTGGATTCTATCAAAAAAATCGGAGAAGAAATGAACAGAAGCTTCCAAAAAAGAAGAAATTCGAATGGCCAAAAGGCATATGAAAAGTGCTCTTCATCTTTAATCATCAGGGAGATGCAAATCAAAACAACAATGAGGTACCATCTCATACCACAGAGACTGGCACACATCCAAAACAGCAAAACAACCAGTGCTGGTGTGGATGTGGGGAAAAAAGGGACTCTGATCCACTGTTGGTGGGAGTGCCGACTGGTCCAGCCCTTTTGGAAAACAATATGGGCATTCCTCCGAAAGCTAGATATTGAGCTCCCATTTGATCCAGCAATAGCACTCCTGGGAATATACCCGAGAGACCAAAAAACACACAGCAGAAACACTATCTGTACTTCTTTATTCATCTCTGCGCTATTCACTATAGCTAGAATCTGGAAATAACCTAAATGCCCGAGAACAGAGGACTGGCTAAAGAAACTGTGGTTCATCTACACTATGGAATACTATGCGGCTGTCAGAAAAGATGAATTTATGATATTTACCTGCAAATGGATGGACATGGAGACTATCATGCTGGAGTGAAATTAGTCAGAAGGAAAAGGACAGATATAGAATGACTGCATTCATTAATACGACATAAGTAGATACTAGTGTTTTACTAAATGTGGGAAATGGTAATGGCAGTTTAAAACTCACCATTGAATATACACAAAGAGACTTAAGTGATAAACTCTAAATATCTGCAGGGCTAGCCACAATGTGTAAAATAAGAGGGAGAGAGATGCAGAGACATAGAGAGAGAGAGAGAGAGAAAGAGAGGAAACTGGGGTACCTGCTATTAAGGCAGAATGGGGGGTGGATGGGAGGGGTGGGGTATATTGGTGGTGGAAATGGGGCACTGGTGGAGGGATGGGTGCTGGTATATTGTATTACCAAGAACGAATTATGAACATCTTTGTAATTGTATGTTTCATGGTGGTATAATACAAAATTTTTAAAAAGAATTTTTATTGACAGGAATTGCCAAGACATTCATGTGCATTGAATGAACAAAGTTATTGAGAATTTATAATCTACAAACTAGATGACACCTAAGTATATTTAAAAAGTCATCACAGGTCTAATTTTCTTCAACATTCTGCTTTTTGATTATTTAGTATTCAAATAAAAATTCTCAGTATTCTAGCAATAGCAAATACTAACATATCATTACTCCAATTCGATCCCTATGAGTGTTTTGATAACGGTTTCCTTTATTACTTTATCACTAATTCAATTTAAACTGCATCAAGTCTGAATTTCTCTATGAGCTCACAATAACCTACTATGAAATTTACAACCTATAATGGACTTCCTATACAATTCTGTTTTGTAATATTATGTTTATTGACTACCCTATAAAAGGGTAGTCAGTAAACATAGAATGATCTGATGAGATGGAGGAAGGCTCTGATAACCGCATATTAAATCCCAGTCAGGGACCTGGAGCTATAGTACAGCAGGTAGGGCATTTGCCCTGCATGTAGCCTACCCAGGTTTGATCCCTAGCATACCATACCCCAAAGCCCTGCTATGAGTAATTCCTGAGTACAGAGTAAGGAATGGACTCCTGAGCATCACGAGTGTGACCCAAAAAGTAAAACAAAAAAAGGAAAAATCCCAATTAGACAAATTCATTATAAAATATAAAAAGTTTGTATTTTAACAACTCATAAAATTCCCAGATAATTATTTTCAGTCATTATATACACAAAAGTGAACATTGCACAGATTCTATAAGCCAAAGACATCTGATGAAAAGAAATTTGGTGCTGAAAATTATCAAATAACATCAGCTTCTACTAGCATTTACTTTTAGTGTTTTCTCTAAATACTTTTAGCAACTATTTACCATGAGTTATAGTTATCTGTAGGTATATACACTATCTATAAATGGATAAAGTGAATATGAAATGTATAGTATGGCATTAATTTGTTTATATGCTTGGTGAGATTAAACATTAGAATATTTCAGATTATTAGCCATATATACATAGAGAAGGATTGACAGAATACCCGAAAGTAAGGAATGTTCTCCAAGAGTATGCAAAACCTGAATAATGAATTCCTGTGCTACTCATTAATTTAAAGAAATGGTAAATCACCCTTGAAAATATATGAAGACATTCAAAATATTTGTTGTTTTTGAACTGTTATTTTCTCCTCATGATATTTGTGAAATGTGTCTTTAGCAACCAAATTTGCACATTAATACAGTGCAATAATCTGTATAAATATATGTTTTCTATGTGATAATATCTAGATGTCTCTCCCTGAGCTAGAGTTATAGTAAGATTGTGTCAAATCAACTGTACAATACAATTGTGTGCAAGGTCTTTAACCAAAGGGCTGCATTTCCCCAGACTTTCAGTAAAAGTTGTGACTATAGACAGTTTAGTGCAGGAGTGAAGATTGCAGTGATACAGATGTTATATGTGACCTCGTCTCAGGTTGACCCCAAAAAAACCCTCAGAAGGTCCAGTTACTAATCTAAATACATCAGTTGTACCTTTCGAGGATTGATACTAGAATGCAGTATTCAATAGATGTCAATACACAAAAATGTAACTTGACATAAGATGAACTCAAAGGCACAGGTTCATCATTAAATGCTGGATTTAGAGAAGACTACAAGAGTATGCTACCCACACGGCAGAGCCTGTCAAAGCTACCCTGTCGTATTTGATATGCCAAATACCAGTAACAATTACAGAATTCATTTCAATGACCTGATGGAATGGTTTGAGGCTCTTTATATTCCTGGAGCAAGCAGGTGCCCTTGGGCTCTACTTGCATGAGACAGGACATATGGAGATGTTACTGGTGCCCGCTCAAGCAAATCGATGATGAATGGGAAGACAGTGATACAGTGGTACAGTAACATAAGATGAGTAACTTAGAGGCTAAGAGAGAGTATAGTGAATAAGTCACTTTCTTTGCAAGTAGCCAAATACCTGCTTAATCCTCAGTATCCCATATGGTCCCCACCAGAAGTAACCCTTGATCACAGAGCCAAGTAAACCCTAATCCCCGACAAGTGTGGCCCAATCCCTCTCACTCTCAAAAATATGAACAGCATTAAAGAGAAGAGAAATTGAATATGAAATTCTAAGTGTAATATATAAAAATTATAAGCATAAACTCACAAAAAAGGGCAAGAAAGAACATTGTCCTTGTCCATTTCCTGCTAGTTCTAACTTGTATGAAAAACAGTGCCCAAGTCCATCAAAAGAACAGGATTCCAATTTGTTAGAAATGGTGCTTTTTTTTAAATAGATTTTATTATACCACCATGAGATAAACAATTACAAAAATGTTCATACACATTCAGCCATACAGTGTTCCAGCAACCATCCCTCCACCAGTGGAGAAATGGTGCTTTTTAAGAGTAAAATCTCAATGGTCTTATTTGTTCTTATTTACATTATCACTCAAGACCAACATAGTAGTTAATAGCTATATGATTTATAGAAAGCAAATTAATTTTTTTTTTCACTTTTTAAAAAATGTTTCTCCTGAGTCCATATCTAGGAGTCTGTATAAAGCTTGTTGGACTGATATGTTTACTCCAACCAGAAGGGGGTCGTTGGCAAGAGTGAGACAGAATAAACACATAAGAAGAAAGACAGACAAATGACTGTCCTTTTTAGGACACAAGGGCAGCCAATAATGGTCTCACAGGTGGGCCCTTTATTTGATACCACATCATCCCCCATCTTTGTTTGCATTAACAGAGATATTAACATATAATAGGTATATGATGATCAAAGGCTGGGGGTATTTTACATAGGTAATAAGCACCTTTTAGAGTATAAAATCATGACAATTTTCTATTCTATTTTTTGCCCTTATGGTCCCACCTAGCCAACCCTAAAATTGTTTTATTCTATACTTGCCTAAATGTTTTTGTCTAGCAGATATTTGTTATCTATCTTATTCTTTTGTGTTGTAATATTCATTCCTGGCTGCATTTTTCGAACCTTCCTTTGCATTCTAAGCCCTAAACTATTTTACCTAAAGGCATGTGCCATCCTTGAGGTTCTTAATTAGGGGACCCATGCTTATGTGATTCATGGATTTTATCATTATTAGAAAGAGCCACTGAAACCAACATTTAATTCATGACTTAGAAGATGCAAGCAGTTCCCTTGATCATAAGAGTTTGTGTTTGCAAAATAATGCTTTGGAACTCAGACAGTGCCGGGAAGCGAGTTCCCTTCTACCTCGCAAGCCGGCGAGGAATGGATGAACACTCAGGAATCCGATACAGTTTTTAAAAGGCTTTACTTATCACAGGTTCAGGCATACAGATCAGCAAAAGGAAAAACCCGATGCTTAGGATTCCAGGCTAGAACCCCAGCCACGTGTAGGCCAAGATGGCGACCACCACGTGTAAAACTTCCAAGGGGAACACGCTCACAAGGCAAGATCCCACCGGGGGAGCGGGGAACCAGCTAGTTTATACCCCCCCCAATCTCAGACCTTCCTCCCATTGTTATGGAAAGCAGGGAGGGTCCAATGCCCTTTGGTAATCCCTCCCTGCATCTCACCTAGGGCCTTTACTGTGCTAATGTTTTGAGCTGGGAATGCCTTTGAAATGTAGAAAGGGGGTTTCTGAGATGGCATGTCCACTGTACCAAAGATCAACACCAATGCCAGTTAAATATTTCTCCAAGCCTTCACAAGTCTCCTCTACTTCATTGTAGTTTTATATTTTATCAGGGGAGCCATGCTTGTTTGTTTTGGGAAGCAAACAGCATTTCTCTCTGGTCTAATTACTTAGGTGTCCTTACCTGGCCAGGCTAATATGCTGGTAAGATCTAGCTAGTCCCATGATGATTGTGATAGCATGGGAGAATATTTATACCAGCTAAGTACAGCATACATGGTCGGATAAACTGCCACATTTAGACTACCCCCTTATCTACGGGTGATTTGCGGGAGGCAATCCAGAGCAGATGCAGCGACCCTTAGGAGTCCTGCAACAATGCTTTGTAACTCAGATATTTTCCTGTTTCAATCTCCTTGGAAATCTTCAAAAATATTTATTTACCCCCCTACCTTTTGTTCATCTATTACATTTAATAATGACTTTATGGGATTCCAATGATTTCCTTTGGATCAGAGGAGTCGTGTTAAATTATCACTTGTATCACTTGTCTTCCCTTTGTTCATAGATTTGCTCCAGCAGGCACAAGTAACATCTCCATACATCCCATTGCATGCTAGTGTATCCCAAGGGCATCTGCTCACACGAAGAGCTTCAAACCATTCCTTCAGGTCTTGGGAATGAGGTCTATAATTGTTACTGGTTTTTGGATATCAAATACAACATGGGTAGCTTCCCAGGCTCTGCTTTATGGGTGTTATACTCTCAGTAGTAGGCTCATCTCTTGCATTTACTGATGAATGGGGAGAGGTCGGCTTTTCTCTCTTTGGTGGAACTCTGATGAGCTGTGGAGTCTGGATGTTGAAAATGACTGCCCTCATGGTATGGGGGTTCCTCTGACTTCTTGCAAGGCTTTATGGGGATGGCAGGCCAGGGCTAGAACCCATCTTCCCCTCCTGGGCACCTCATGATCAGCTGAGTGCAGGGAGAGCTAGTAGCAGCTCTGTCTTGTATATCTGTAAATTATATTGTACTAAAATGTTGAAACTTTACATGGATTATAGTGCGGTTCTATATATAAGTTATAATCCAAACCCTTGACATGGGAAGCTGAAATGCTAAGTTTGCAACAAACTTAAAAAGTTCATCAATTGTTTTTCGTGTGGTCAAAGGATGAATCTGCAGTCTATTTTAATATTAAAATATTATATTTTAATACCTGAAAAATCTAGAACTTTATGTTTTAGATAACATGTGTACCTTGCGCATAAGCAGGATATGACGTGTGCTGACAATCTGTTCTTTAACCTTCAAATCATTTTATCTAACAAGTAAATTCAAGGATTGCTGTTCATTTCAGACATTTTTTGCTAGAAAACACTGCAAACTCCATTTTCCCACACCCACTGACTCTAAAATGATTAAAAATATATACAAACAGTTCAGAAACCTAAACACATTAGTAGCTAAGTGTACCAATAGGATAAATGCCATCTGGTCTGAAAGTGTGAATTAAGGTCAGTCAGGAATCTGTACCAACTCTGAAATGTTTTCATGTATCTTCTCTCAAGCCTGCCATTCCAAAAGAGGGTGGGTAGCTATTTGTTTTATTAAGTGCTCACTGCTATCCAGTAAATCACTAATTTTGAATTTTACATTTTAGAATATTTTTACCAGAGTAAAAATTGATTGGAAATCAAACTTTACAATAATAGTTGTCAGGAATGGGAAGATAGATCAGAGCCAGTGTTTATATCATGAATACCAGAGACCCAGATTAGACTCCTGACACTGCACTATCCTTGTAACACTATTGGGAGTGGGTCCTTAGCATCCTATTGGGAGTAGCTCCTGAGCACTGCCAGTATAGTAAAAAAAAACCTTTGTGAAAATATTGTTTTTAGAGGGTAATGGAGAGATGATAAGGGTATAAGAAAGGTAAAGTTATAAGACTGGACATGTGGAAAAGATGAGAAATTTCAAAGATGGAAGTGTAGAGAAAGAGCAGGAAGGGAATGGAATAAGGAGGGAAAGAAGGAAGGGGAATAGAAGAAGATAGAGAAACTGATGAAATAATTGAGAAGTAAAAGACAAGTGGAACAACGCAAAAAATTAAAGTGCTCTGTAAATAACACATATTATTACAGAAAATACTTAGCACAGTATAGCAGACTTTTATAACCAGCCATATTTTAACTAAGTAGTATGATTTGTACACCCTATTGAAGTTAAAACCTTAATGGATAGCTCCACTCAAAGGGTATTTTCCTCTCCCTCTCATTATTTCCTCATCCTGTGGGGTTCCACAATACATGGGGTTGAATTGGAAATTAGTTAGCTATGACTACCATAACAGTGTGCCAAAGACTAGGTAGTTCAACCAAAAGTTAATTTTCATATACATTTCCCTAATAACGGTGATGCTAATTAAGCATCTGTTCATTTAAAATGTGTATGCTCTATTTGATAACAATAAGGTCCTCTCCTCTTATCTAGATGCAGTTGTTTGATTTCTGTGGTTTGATTTTGTAAATGCTTTATGTATCTTGGATATTATCCCTTTGTCAGATTCATGGTGTGGCAATCATTTTTTCATTCACTAGGTGACTTTTTGAAAAAAAAAAGCAATTTTCAACATCCGGACTCCACAGCTCCTCAGAGCTCCACCCAAGAGAAAAATAGGTCTTTCCCATTGTGGTTCATCAGTAAATGCAGGAACTGAGAGCTATCTACTACCAAGAGTATACCACCCACATGGCAGAGCCTGGCAAGCTACCCAGGTCATATTTGATATGCCAAACCAGTAACAATTATAGACCTCATTCCCATGACCTGAAGGAATGGTTTGAGACTCTTCATGTTCCTGGAGCAAACAGATGCCCTTGGGATACTCTAGCAAGTGACAGGGACGTATGGAGTTGTTACTGGTGCCCACTCAAGCAAATCAATGAACACCGGGAAGACAAGACAAATGACAAGGCGACTTTTTGGACATAGTTTCCTTCTCAGTGTAGAAACATTTTGGTTTGATGCAGTTCCATCTGCTTATTTTTTGTTTTTCTTTCTTTATCAATGATAATATATTGTAATATAGTACACTTTTGATCTTATCTGTTATATACCAAACAACTTTCATGAGCTACTTGTATACTATCTATTATAGCGTAAACTATGTAGGTATTGGCATGATATACTGTACCAATATAATAAATACTGATTATTTAAATATTTAAATAATAACATTGTATATATCTTGCATATAGATATTTGGGGAGAGCTCATTGGAGAGACTGTCATGGATTATTCTCAAGTTGTTGCTAGGTGGGGGTCACTCCTAGTGGTACTAGGTGGATCATATAGACTGGGGACTGAATCTGGTTCTTCAGCATGCAAAGCACACCCTCAAGCCTATTCATCTATCTCCCCAGTCAAAATATATATTTTTTTACTTTTAAAAATAATGTGGCTCTCCATACATAAATGTATGGTATCGTACTATACCAGAGTAAAGTAATACAATAATTTACATATAGACAGTATACTATTTTGACTTACAACTTTGTTAGTGACTTTGTATTTTTCAATAATTTTTTCACAACAAATAGAAATTTTAGCACTTTCACATCCATAAATAATGAAGTTATTTGTATTTCATTTGAATTAGTGATTCCAGAGAATCTTACAGATTACCATCTCCAGTGCTATGGAAAGTGGGAGAAAATGCCTGCTTCTCTGCATTAGCTTAGAGAAGCTAGACACACTCAACACTGCTCTACAACTCCTTGAACTTCTCTTCTCTTCCTTCAACTCCCCTGCCCTTCCCATCCTCCCTATTTCTCCTCACCTCTTCATTTTTATTTTTTGAGCCACACTCAAACACTTCCTCTTGGAACTTACTCCTGACTCTACACTCAGTATAATTCCCAGTAAAGTTCCAGGAACCATATGTGGTACCAGGGACTGGAACAAGGTAGGTCATTTTCAAAGCAAGTGCCCCACCTGCAGAACTATCAACTTGGCCCCTGTAATTTAATTGATTTTCAAGGGAATGGTGGTACCAAGGCTAGGACTTGATTGAGGCTAGGATGGAGAAGAAAGTAAGGCTTGTCAGCTTTTTAACAGTTACCTATAAGAAGAGCAGATAAACATTTAGGTGCATGGGATAATACTGAGGTGAGCTAGGTAACTAGAATAGTATAATGCACATGAAGAATTTGCTTGACCAAGTTAAGGTACTAGTTAGCAAATTTCTTGACCAATATCATCATTATCTTTAGAGTAACTTGCAGGAATGGGGATTCCAACCCAGCACACCAGATGCATTCAATCAGAAATTCTGAACCTCAGGTCCAAAAATATGCTTTTTAGTAAACCTTATTCACTTGTATCACTTGTATCACTTGTCTGTCCATTGTTTATTGATTTGCTTGAGCAGGTGCCAGTAACATCTCCATTCGTTGGGAATGAGATCTATTATTTTTACTGCTTCTGGCATATCGAATACATCATGGGTAGCTTGCCAGGCTCTGTCGTGGCTCTGGGTTCCATCCCAGGTGGCCCAATCCTTTTCTATGTCAGGCCACCAACCATCCAGGGCCCACGGGGCAGAGCCCTGGGGGGTATAGACAAGCCTGTCTCCTGTCTGCCACCTGCCAATGCAGCCGGGCACTGCAGCCACACCTGCAACACCTCGAGGGGCAGGAACCTTTTGGTGTTCCTAATACATTCAGGAGTTTAGAACTGCTGACTTAGAGAAATACAGATGACACTAGGTGGTGGGTCCTTTGAATTATTCTGGCAAGTCAGGATACGCTTGGTTTCCACCTGTGATTCAGAGTCAGAGTGAGGACTAACTGACCAGATGTGCTGATGTCACCCATTGAAGATGTGGCTTGATGACATCCCCATGTATTTGAAATGTTTCCAATTTAGATTCCTGTTTTCCCTCCTTCCTCAACTTTATAAAAAATCCTGCCTTGTAAAGTGCAATAAGCAGCAATTGTTTTCAGGAATTAAGCCCAAGGAGAAATTAAAAGCATTATTTTTTTCTATGAAGTCATTATGCACTTGCCTCATTTCCTGCTGCCTAACTTTCTCTCTGGGGACTGAGAACCAGGAAATCTTTGAAGCAGGTGCAGTTATAACAGATCTCACAAAGCTCGAGACGGTACATTGATTCCCCTGTTTGTTGTTCGTGAAATAGCTCCTTTGCAGACTCACCTTGGAGCCTCCCTGACGGTGTCTGTCTCCCTACCTAGTCAGCCAGTGTATTTCTCTAAGGAACTATATTTTCTTCTAGTGTCCCAAACAATCTCTTCTGTTGAACATTGACTGTCATGGGACATTAGCATTTGTTTTGCTTTTACTTTCACATCTTACAATCTGACGTTGGCTGGATGCTCTCACCAACGTAAAAATTCCATTATTTGGACAGAGAGTGTCTTGTGTAAAAAATCATTCACTAACCAGATGTTTCTTCCTTTCAATAACCTGTAATACAAAGAGAGTTGAAAAAAAAGAGGAAATCTTTTCTGGAATGTAACTTTTTAAAAGGCATAATAAGAGTTGAGCTGCAGAAGCTAAAAATAACGAATAGAATTATTATTCCCCATGTGCTCTGGAGGCAGCCTAAGTTCCCTAATGTGTTGAGATGGGCAAGTTGTTACTATTTTTTCCTAATATGGAGAGGTCAATATCTCCTATCCCATAGAATTGTTGGTTTATTAAAATGTTATTTTGTATGCACCACTCCTGGTAGTGCTTAGGGTTGTTCCTGGCATGTTAGGGGAACCCTCTGGGGTACTTGGGATTAAACGCAGATCGACCACATGCAAGTCAAGTGGCTGCTCAATGGAGTAACGCTCTGGCCCTAAAAAGACTCGTGTAATTGTATCTGAAAAGTATTATGCACCTCATATATTGCTGCAAGATTGCTTTTGCTATTATTATCATTGAACCAATTCATTATAAGAAACTATATGCTGAGAATGACCTAATTCCCCTCATCAAATCTTATTTATTAGAGCAACAAAAGGAGCTACAAGCTAATTTTTTAAGAGCTTGCCCTTGGAGGCAAAAAATAATTATCTCTCTATATGACCTAAGTTAGTTTCCTGTTAAACTTTCACAAACATTGGTCTTAAATCTTCACCTGAATTCTCTGATCCTTGAAAGCAGGTGCTCTGTTTTATCCCTCTTTTTCCAAACAGGAATACTTAACACAGCAGTTTTCATATTGTGGTAGATTTAATTTTCATAAAGACATTTGTCAGTCAACCATAAAGAATAATTATCTGTGAATTCTTACTCATCATAGCACATTGAAGTTTTACTTTTGATTCTGCTGTTTCTCCAGGACACACCTTCAGCACTGAGAATGGTGCTTGCTGTCCACATGACAGACTCAGGTGTTGTGATCTTTAAATACAATTTTAGGTCAAATAAATCCATGACCAAATACATAGGAACCTCTTCTGGACACAGTGCAGGATATTCTAAATGCATTTATTATAAAGCTTGCCCCCTCACCTCAAAAGTATTATCTGATCACCCATCTTAAGCATTACAATTTTTTTTCAATAATACATAATTCAATGTGAAAATATAGCTATTGCTAAATGAAATTTGTAGTTTTGTCAGAAAAGACTTAATAAAATAGTTCGAACTAAACTTGATTTTCCATCTTAAGGTGACTGACATCTTCCCACTTGTATGATGATTTTGCATCACATAGCACAGTTCTTTTGTGTCAAAGCTTATCACAAGAGACATATGAACAAGAGAAAACAATCCAGAAGATGTTTCATCTGATGACACCAAAAGAAATGTATCACTTATAAATAGTCTTGTAAATGCAAAACCATTAATAGAAATCATTAGTATAATTTCACTGACAATGCAGCCTCAACAGTTCACAAGTTTATTTTTCTTTAATGAAACTTTATGTTTGTAGAACTATTTTTATTTTTCAAAATATTTGGGAGAATATATCATAAAGCATAACTAAATGTATGTGCTAGAAATGGGAATATTATCCCAATCTTTATTGAGGTACTGTGATTTACAATACCATTAATGGAAGCTTCATGCACACACTGTTCCAATGCTGATCACCAGAGTGCCTGATTTCATCCACCAATGTTCTTGAATCCTTTCCCATACACTACTTCCCCACCTTTCCATAAAATCAGTTGTGTGGATGAAATCTCCAGTTTGGTTACCTTCAGTAATGTTGCCTTCTGAACTGTGATCATTAGTTCTACATATCAAAGAACTCCCATTCCTTCCCATTCTAATTGTCACATGATGTTCTAGAGGGTGGTGCTGAAGAGTTTCGGTGAAATGATATCACCCTGCCGACCCCCTCTTTTCACATCAATGATCGCTTCCTAGTAGAATGCTGAGATTCTGGTGGTGAATCCATAATGCAGCTCACAAAGGACCTTGATGTATTGGGTTTGAACTGCCTGTTTGGCTAGGGCTTCAATGACCGCTTCAGTCACCACAGAATCAAAGGCTTTCTTTAAATCAATGAACGTGAGACACAGAGGCATCTTGAACTCCGTACAAACCTCAATGAGCTTGGTTACCGTGTGGATATGGTCGATTATGCTGAATCCTTTTTGGAAGCCAGCTTGCTTACATGGTTGTCGTTCATCTCTTGTTCTGCCAATCCTGTTCAGGATGGCTCAAGTGAACAGTTTGTAGATGACAGCCAACAGGCAGATGGGGCAGTAGTTGCCAATGCTGTGGATGTTTCCCTTCTTGAACAGTAGAACTGTCCTGCTGGTTTTCCCTTGGGAGGGCACCTACATTCAGACCGGTAGCATATAGAGCTGAGCCAGTGTATTTATGAGCAGATCAATACCGATGGCATATTTTTCAGGTGTTTGGGTCTGACTTTTGTCTGGGCCGGGTGCTGTTCACTTCTTTACCGATGAAATGGCATGTTGGATAGGCATGCCATTTCGGAGTGAAGATAGACAGCCAGCAACTACACCATCTCCACTTCGCTGATGACATCATTCTAATAACACCAAACTTTAGCCAAGCAGCACAAATGCTGGCTGACTTTGACCGAGAATGTGGAAAGATAGGTCTACAGCTGAATCTCAACAAAACAATGTTCATGAAAATGAACTAGTTCCTAAGGCCCCATTCACTCTCAACGGAACAAACATCTCTGAATGCAGCAGTTATGTGTACCTAGGTCAAGAACTCAACATTATGAACAACCTAAAACCTGGGCTGTGCAGGAGGAAGAGAGCAGCATGGAATGCCTTCAAGAGCATCGAAGAAATAGGTAAAAGGACAAGGAAACTCCGGCTCTGGGCACATCTATTCGACTCCACCATTCTCCCTGAATTAAATACACCTCAGAGAACCATGCCCTACAAAGCAGGATGAGAATGCTATTCAGCTCTCCCAAAGAGGAATCGAAAGAGCTATGCTTGGAATATCACGTCTCATTCAAGTGAGAGAAGGAATCCATAGTTCTGACCTCCTTGACGATCCACAGTCAGGGACACTGTCTCGTTTGCCAAGGAATCAAAAATCAGATGGGCTGGACATGTAATGCAATTAGGAGATGACTGCTGGACTAGAGCTGTTACCGACTGGATCTCATGGGAGGTCTAAAGATTACATGGCCACCCACCTACAAGTTGGTCAGACTTCTTCATCAAGACCCTGAACGAACAGTTTGAGGTTCTTCATATTCCTGAAGCAAGCAGATGCCATTGGGCTACACTGGTACATGATAGGGTCAAATGGAAATGTTACTGGTGCCGCTCGAGCAAATCGATAAATAATGGAATGTCAAGTGATCAATAATAAAAGAACTCATTCTATATCTATCCTTTTCCTTCTCATTAACATACTCATAGTAACAAATTACATAAAGTAATCTTTCTTATAGCTGCATACTTATAAATTGTTATATGTAATATCTTCCTGATCCATAAATACATAGTTGCATATTGAATTATTTACCAATCGTGGCTAGTGTAGTAAGTTATGCAATGAAATAGGTGCACATAAATCATTTTGAATTAATATTTTTATGTTTGACTGTTGATGTGAGTAAATGCCAAAAGTGACAATGCTACATCATATGGTAATTCAATTCTCATTTTTTGAGAAATCTTTGTATTGCTTTCCATAGGGGCTGAACCAGATATCAATCCCACTTACAGTGAATGAGGTTCCTTCCTCATCTCAACACTGTTTATTTCCAGCCTTTTATATGCCATTCCCTGGTGTAAGATCATCTCTCACTGTTAGTTGATTTTCGTTCTCTGATAGTAAGCAACGAGCACTATGAAAATAAAAAATGGTCTACATTAATTGTCAAATCAAAATATTTTGTATAGGAAAGGAAACTCAAACTAAGATAACAAAGACACCCTACTAAGTGGGAGAAAATATTTGCTCACAGCAAATCAAATAGATGTCTAATATCCAAGATTTATAAAGCTCTCTCAACAAAAGCACAATTACCCCATTCCTATACAAAACTTGGGAGACAATCTGAGCAGACACTTTGACAAAGAAGATATACAGGTAACTACTAATAGGCATATGATGCTTTATGTTTAGATTGCCAAATTGTATCATCTCTACCAACACTGCAACATATTGTACTTAGAGTATTTCTTATGAATGAAATTAGACTAAACTAAACCATCCATATTAGATTTATTATTGTATATTTTATTGAATAGTATTTTTTTAAAGGTTATGGATCACATATAATATTTGTGTTTTTACTTATAATTTATGGTAGTTTACTATCAATCATAAAGATAAGACCATCTAATCACAACTCAACTATGTTAAACAGCAAAAATTAAAGCCAGCTTCCCCAAACAATAGCTATTATTGTGATCATTTTATAATTTTACCAATTTTATCTCCACTGATGGCTTAGAAAATTATGAGTATTTATAACTAATACATGCAAGTAGAGTAGCCTACTACCTATGTAGCTACCCATGTAGCCTAATACCCATGTAGCCTGGCCCCTACTACCCCTACTACCCATGTAGCTACCCATGTAGCCTAATACCCATGTAGCCTGGCCTCTGTGCTAGAGTTTGCAATAGCAAGTTGAGCTGTAACTTGGTGTATTGTTTACCTCGGATATTTTCTCTTATGTCAGTATAACTCTATCATAAACATAGACTTTTAAATTTCTTCCTTATAGTTTTATATGTGTGTGCACATATTCTGTCTTGAAGTGATAGTCAAGTGAGTTCCAAATCCAACTTCTATCAAACTTCCAAAATCATGATAATTTAAGATAATCAAATATTCTACCTACTCTAGACCGAACTGGAAATTCTAATCATTAAGACATGTCAAAGGTAAGAAGCCCAGCAAAATGCCTATTTCACATAAACAGAATAAGTTTTAGCACATATGTGCCCTGGGTCTTGTAGGGCACATTATACTAAACATTTCTTTAACATTGAAATTCAACTAGGTATAGTTTTGTTTTTGTTTTTAGTGCATTTTTAGTAATTCAAGTTTTTTATTGCGTTTATGTTGTTTACCAGCACATCTGTTTAAGTCAGAATTTTAAACTTTTCTTCGTTATTAATGTATTTATTTTAACTGCATACTTCAGAGTTAAAACCAAGAGCTATCACATAAGGTATAATATTGTAGCTGAGAGTTGATTGTGTTTCAAATGCAATACCCTTTAAACTTATTTATTATTCAAGATAAGCATATTTTTAAATATTAAATGACCTGACAATATATATTTGCCACAGATTGTAGATATATTTTTAATCTTTTATTACAAAACTTTTTATTCTTTATTATTACATGAAAACCCTGTCCATCCAGTTTGAGTTTTTTTAATGTGCTATTAAGTTCACAGAGAAAAAAAAAGATAAGCAAGCAAAGGGATATTTTTCATCAGGACAGTTTTCTACATTTTCTCTACTAGTGGAAGTAGCATAATTCCAAAAGTTTAATTGCATGGATTTAAAATTAGAAAAGGTGATAACTAGTTCTTCTTTGAAAACTACCCTAAAGGGAGAAAAAGCAGAGAATAAGTGGTCTATTAAGGCAAGTGGAATCAGGTCTCAAGCAGAATTCCTTAATCCCTGTAGTTTGTCATAGGGAGTTAGGGCCAGGAGTGCAGAAATGTCAGAGTAGTACCATGAAATCCTAGAAAGACTGAGTAGGTACAGAGAATCAAGATTGCCATGAGCAGTTGCTGAGAATCCAGGCTCTGGGAAACACAGTGCATTCCAACATAAATCCCCAAGCCCAGGTACCATGGGAACAACTGATCCTCCACAAACATTTGTTGATATGTGGTGATGAGATGGGTCTTGACTTGCTGTCTGGATATTATGAGCAAGGTGAAGGGTAACCAAGGGGACCAGACTGACAGCATGGAGCTGCCTAAATCCCAGCTGTTAATTCAAAAGCAATGTCTGGGCTTGAATATTCTTTTGCCCCCAGCTCATGTGCATATTGACCTCTCCAAAGGAGCTTGGAAACATCTCTAAGTAATTTGGTTTACAGGAATAGAATGACCTCCTCAGGTGTTATCCGAGGAGGATTTAAAAATAATGAGGGTAAATAATCTTCCACCCCTCCAACATCTAAAAGTACTAAAAGAAAAAGAGAGAAAGAAAGTCTGGACAGTTAAACTTAAAACTTTTAAACAAAGTGTTCTCTACTGAGAAAAACTGTTAGGAAGTATTCTTGGAAAAGTTTACAATAAATTAGAACATTCAAAATGGCACATTTCTTATTACTCACTTAAAAATGTAAAGCATAATTATTAACTTTACTTAGTATGAGCTCTCAGTGGCTACTAAAAGAAATGTATTGCAATTTGTTTTATATTATAGCTTTGAGTACTAGAAAATATACATTTAAAAAGCAGTGATATTCTGTAACATTTTAAATGCCTGGTTTCAGGTCTTTCTGGATTTGAATTCAGTATCAAACTGAAACTCTTGAGAGGGACAAATTTCATTTAAATTTGGCAAACGATAGCCTTGGTTCAGGAAGAGGGGAAAAAAACTATAAACAAGTAATAAACTCAAACTTCCTGCAGTGTTGAGTTGTGAAGCGTTTGATTTTGAAAAATCCTGTGTATTTATTGGGAGTTTAACTGATGTCTTTAAGTGTTCTGTAAACTACAAACAGGAGACCAAAATAGGAATGTATGGGCAAATAACAGCAAAAACTGAAGTCCCTTTTTTCCCATCTCTCAAGAGTAACTAGTAACTTACTCAGAGTTTCACATGGATTGCCTCAGTCATATGCTTTGGCTCCAATGAACTTAAGAAAATAGTACTGGAGAGAAAAAGCACCATTCGAGGTGCCCCAAACTGGCCATAGTGATAGGCAGAACATGGAGAGTGCTGGCTTTTGATTCATCTTGGGGACATAACTGGACACAGTTTTTTCAGTGAGGGGCATCATTGAGTTTTGTCTGTGCTAATCAGACACACCAACAGTGCCTAATGTTTGCAACTCTTTCCTTTCGCTTTTTCAGTCCATTCCAATGGTCTATTTAGACAAATATTTGTATAAAATGACAGTTTTTATATATTACTAATACCAGATAAGGTACTGATAATAGTGCTACCAACTGCATAGAAATACAAGGAATGCAAGAGAATACAAAGAAAATGTTAGTGAATTAGGTAATGTACATTAAATGGACACAGTACAAGATATTCCAAGACTGGATTGTAAGAAAAGACTTTAAAAATAGTCAACAAAAGAATAAAACAATGAGCCATCGCATTAAAGTAATTAAATACCAGTAATTTGTGGAATTTATTTCTGTAATATAAGCATGGTTTAATATATAACAATGAACCAATTGATATAATATTATGATAACAGAATGAATAAGAGTCACATGAGTATCTTAAATATATTGAAGAAGCAAGCCATGAAGCTCAACACTCTTTCATGATTAAAATAAGGAAATCCTGGACTGGGGAGTAGAGTTAGTCATGTGCTTGCTTTGCACACAACTCCCCAAAATACCTCCAGGAAGAATCCCTGAGCAGAGAGTCAGGAGTAAACACAGAGCACCATCAGGGATGCCCCTCTCTCCCAAATAAACAAAGAATCCTAACAAATTAGTAAGGAGATAAATCGGGAGTCCTGTGCACTGGTATTGGGACCGTGTAGCATTCAACTTATAGGGAAAAAAGTTTGGAAGTTCTTCTTTAATTATTTTTTTAATTTCAAAGCAATTTTTTTTGCTTTTTTTTTTTTTTTTTCTTTTTGGGACACACCCGGTGGTGCAAAGCAATTTTAAGGCTAAAATTAACCCCTATGAAAAGTCCAACAAAGATTTTGGAGAAATATAAAAATTCAGAAACAATTTCAAGTGATTCACAAAAACTAAAAATTATTATTAAAAATAGGCAGTTTGAGGATTCATTACACTTGATTTCAAACTTTACAATAGAGCCATCGTAATAAAAAATAGTGTGATATTTGCATTAATCCAGACAATATACTCAGTAAAATACTAAAAGCACTAAAATAAGCCTTGCCTGTTCAATGAGGATGCCAAGACCATTTAGAGGGAAATGGCTATTGCTTCAACAAGTAATTGTAGAAAACTTGTTACTTAAGCCATGTACAAAAATGACTCTATATAGATTAAAGACCTAAAAGTAAAGTATAACAACTCTAAACCAAGGTGCCTCGATAGAGCAGTAGGTAGCACTCAGTCTCATAAAAACTCTAAACTTTTTAGAAGGAAATATAGACAGAGAAAACTGTCAATGTCAAAATATTTGGCAATGATTTATTGGATATGATGACATAAGTGTAGACAGCAAGAGAGAGCATAAATAAATTATACTTCATCAAAGTAAAAATATCTTGAACATCATCAATAGATGATGCTGCTCATTCCATGGGCAATATTTGCCAACCATACATCTAATGACAGGTAAATAACCAGAATATATAAAGGAATCTTAGAACTTAAAAAAAAACCACAAAAACACCAAAACAAAACACCCAATTAAAAACACTAAGGTAAGCTTAGCTGATCATACAAGCTGGGCTTACCTTGCATGTGGACCACCTTAGTTTAATTTCCAGTACCACATATGGTCTCCTGAGCCCTGCTAGGAGTGATGCCAGTGGACAGATCTAGGAGAAAGACCTGAACACTTCTGGATGTGGCCAAAAACAAAGGGGTAAAGGACTTGAATCGATATTTATCAAAACAAAGTTATAGATGCCAAAGTACTTATGAAAAAATGTTCATGACCTCTAATCATTTTATAATGTGGGTCAAAATCTTGATGTGTCATCATCTCACAATTATTAGGATGGTTAATAGTTAATAATGTTGCAACACACCTGAGAGCCTCTGCACTGGCCTGGATTGCCTCGTGCAGGTCACTTTGTAGATAGGAGGGTAGTTTAAATGTGGCAGTTTATCTGACCATGTATTCTATCCTGGCCGGTATAAATATCCTCTCATGCTGCCACAATCATCGTGGGACTAGCTAGATCTTACTAGTATATTTGCCTTACCAAGTTGGATCTCTAAGTAATTAGACCAGACAGAAATGCTGTTTGCCTCTAAGCAAGCAAGCATGGCTCCCTGATAACTCAAAGGCAACTAAAATACAAAACTGCCATGAAGTAAAGACGAGAGTCTTGTGGAGGCTTGGAGAAATATTTAACTGGCATTAGTAGTCTTTGGTACAGATATGTGCCTTTGTATTCTGAGATACAGTTCATCTCAGAAACCCCTCTTCTCTACTCTGGGCAGAGGCATTTCCTAGGCAGATCTTGATTTGGCCATATTAACATCTAAAAGGGCCTAGGTAGGTCCTGGGAGAAATTACCTGAGGATATTTGACCCTGCAGGCTTCCCATAAAACTGGGAGGTCTGGGTTGCAGAGATATAAAACTAGGTTGCTTCCTCTCTTCGCTCTCTCTTTTTGGGTCACTGTCTCCCCCTTTCTGCTGGTGCCTTGTCTCTGTCTCCTCTCTACAGGGCCTTGACACATGGTGGCTGCCATCTTGGCTACACATGGCCAGGGTCCTAGCCAGGAATCCTAAATTCGGAGTTTTACCTATTGTTAATTTGTATGCCTGAAGCTGTAAGTAAAGCATTTTGAAACTTTGCTAGATTCCTGTGATGTTCTCAGGGCAGGCCACCGATCCACTGGGGCAGAAGGGGATTCCTGATCCTGCTCCCGAATTTTGTGCAGGGCACCACAGCGTTTCCCTGCAAATAAAGTGAAGTATAACTAAAACAAAAAAAAAAAAATCTAGCAACTGTTGGAATAAACTTTTGCAGCATTTTCTCCCAGTTGCATGACTAAGAATTTTGCACAGATATGGTGGTCTTATCCTGTTTGGAATTTTGAGACAACAGCAACATTGATCAGGCAAAACCGTTGATTGACTAAGATGTGGTGAATTTCATTGTGGGACTGTCCACCACGAGATTCTGATGTCCAACATTTCAGAAAGGGGGAGAAAATGCTGCAAAGTTTAAGAAGAGAACTCCCAGAATGACCACCATCTGGGAACTCCTTGGCACCATTACGGAAACAAGGGAAGATGCCATCATTGACAACATTGATGAAGAATACAATGGACTGGTTCGGCACCTCCATGATTGTGCGAAGAACTCCGAGAAAGAGAAAGACACAAAAGGACGCCTGTCTTCAAAAACTCACGAGCTCATTCACCAACATGGCATGGCACAAGCCTCAGGCAACCAAATGCTAATATCCAAGCTCACAACACAGTACAAAAAAGCAATAAAGAGAGACTTCAAAGAGTGAAGAACAGAAGCCGGGAAAGCATTTGCAATGTCCACCTATCCTTCGCCAACTATAAGACCAACGTGACTGCCCTCTGACATCCTGATGGATGGATCACATCTTCCAGAATGGCAATGGAGAAGATTATCCATGACTTCTACTTGGATCTCTTTGATAGCCACATCCACCTACCCACATACCAAATTCCACAGGATGGATATGTCATTCCCAACATTCTCCCTTCTGAAATCCGACATGCCATCTCATCGGTAAAGAAGTGAACAGCACCAGGCCCAGACAAAGTCAGACCCAAACACCTGAAAAATTGGCCATCAGTACTCATCAATACACTGGCTTGGCTCTTCACATGCTACCTGTTGGAATGCAAGGTGCCTTCCCAATGGAAAACCAACAGGAAAGTTCTACTGTTCAAGAAGTGAGACATCCATAACATTGATAACTATTGCCCCATCTGCCTGTTGTACGTCATCTAAAGCTGTTCACTGGAGTCATCTTGAACAGGATTGGGACAGAACATTAGATGAAGGACAACCTTGAGAGCGGAGCTGGCTTCGAAAAGGATTCAGCACAGTCGACCATATCCACACCATAACCAAGCTCATTGAGGTTTGTAGGGGAGTTCAAGATGCCGCTCTGTCTCACATTCATTGATTTAAAGAAAGCCTTTGATTCTGTGGTGACTGAAGCAGTCATTGAAGCCTTAGGCAAACAGGACATTCAAACTCAATACATCAAGATCCTTCATGAGCTGTATTACGGATTCACCACCAGGATCTCACCATTCTACAAGGAACTGATCATTGATGTCAAAAGAGAGGTTTGGCAGGGTGATACCATTTCACCAAAACTATTCAGTGCCACTCTCGAGAACATCATGTGACAACTATAATGGGAAGGAATGGGAGTGAAGATAGATAGTCGGCAACTACACCATGTCCACTTATCTGATGATATCATTCTAATAACACCAAACATTAGTCAAGCAGCACAAATGCTGGCTGACTTCGACCGAGAATGTGGAAAGATAGATACAGCTGGATCTCAACAAAACAATGTTCATGAAAAACGAACTAATTCCAGAGGCCCCATTCACTCTCAACGGAACAAACATCTCTGAATGCAGCAGTTATGTGTACCTAGGTCAAGAACTCAACATGATGAACTACCTAAAATCTGATCTGTGCAGGAGGAAGAGAGTGGCATGGAATGCCTTCAAGAGCATTGAAGAAACAGGTAAAAAGGACCAAGATCCTCCATTTCAGGCACATCTCTTTGACTCCACCATTCTCCCTACATTAACATATGCCTCAGAGACCTGGGCCCTACGAAAGCAGGATGAGAATGCTATTCAAGTCTCCCAAGGAGGAATCGAAGAGATATCCTCGAATATCACACCTCACTCAAGTGAGAGAAGGAATCTGGAGTTCTGACTTCCATCAAGGATCCAGAGTCAGGGACACTGTCTCATATGCCAAGGTGTTGATAATCAGATGAGCTGGACATGTAATGCGATTTGGAGATGACTGCTAGACTAGAGCCATTACCAACTGGATCCCACTGGACACCAAAAGGTCACGTGACTGCCCACCTAGAAGATGGTCAGACTTCTTCATCAAGACCCTGAATGAACGGATGGAGACTCTTCATATTATTGAAGCAAGCAGATGCTATTGGGCTACATTGGCACATGATAGGGTCAGATGGAAATGTTACTGTCACCTACTCCAGCAAATTAACAAATAATGGGATGTCAAGTGATCAAGTGAATTTTGGAATGGCTCCAGAAAAAAATGGATCATTTCTTTACTGTTGTGCATTGTTTGCATAAATGTAAAATCATAAAGTGATTGTGATATGTAATATTTAAAAATTGAATAATGTATTGATATATCATTTGAACTAGAAGATACATAAAATAAATGATAGCAAGGAATTAAACATATGTTTGTATATCATGTGTTCGTACCCAAATTGTTCACAATAGCAAAAGAATAAAATTGACCCTACTGTTCACCAATGGATATATGAATAAACAAATATCACATATTAATATTATTGCATCTTAAAGAGGAATGGCATTCACGTGCATATTACAATGAGGATGAACTTTTATATTATGTTTTGTAATATAAGCCAGATACAAAAGTATGAAAATGGTCTATATACATTAATATGGGATGTGTAAACTACCTATTAACGTATTGATAGAGACAAGAATGTATATATTAATTCTCTTTAATGTATATTAATGTATTTATATAATGTATTTATAGAGATTTATAGAGCCAAGAAGTATAATGTATGCTACCAGGGAGGATGAAACAGCAGTACCGTGGTTAAGACACTTGCCTTATACACAGCTGACCTAGGTTTGATCCCAGGCACCATATACAGTCTCTGAAGCCTGCCAAGAGTGATCCTTAAGCACAGAACCAAGAGTAAGCCCTGAACACCACTGGATAATGATCCCCAAACATGAAAAAATAAAACACATATTATCAGGAGAGTGAAAAGTGGGGAAAACCAGTAGTTAAGATTTAATGATACAGAATTTCTTTTCTTAGTTTTTATTTTCGTTTTTTTTTTTTTTTTCTTAAAATTCATTTTAAAATTATAATGTAGGTAATATAGTTACAATAGTTTAAAAAAAGTTTATGGTTTTTATGTACAAAGTTAGTACACCTTCCTCATGCAACTATCACCAAAGTTCCCATGACACTATACCACTGTCCTTACTTTTCTATTTGAGAGATGTAAACTCTGGAGATGGATGGTAATAATGGTTGTAAAACAAGGTGAATAACACTGAGTTTTCATCCAAAATGTTTGAAATGGTAAAATTTGTGCTATGTAGTTTCTACTATAATTTAAAATTAGAATAATTTTAATAAATATATGTGTAAATTATTATTCTCATAGAAATTGTCAGTAATATGTAGGCAGATATGCACACTCATCTAACTAAAGTGGTATAAAATAATACCTGTCAAATCCTTTGACAAAAAATTAAATACTTATAGGAGTAACAGAGGAAAATGAGAGGGAGAGCAAAAAGGAAACAAAAAGTTATAAAACTAGATGAGGGCTTACCCCTCGAAGCCTTGAATGTAATACTAAGAAATTTGGATTTTATCCTTTGGGCATTGAAAAGCTTCCAGGTCTTTTAGTAGAAGAATGGGTTGACCAGACAAATATCAGGAATAAAACTCTTAGGAAAACATAGAACATACAGCTAAACTGAAAGCAGGAAACCAATTAAGAAGTGAAAGGACGGGAAGTATAAATTTATGAGTGAGCAATTAAATATATTTATGGAAGTTGACTTTCTGAAAATAACTCCAGTGAGTTAAGTCTTTCCATTTCGATACATTTTCTTTAATATAGAGCAGAAATACTCACGAGTCTGAGGTTTACGCTTTCTGCAAAATCTCCATTTGTTGTAACCACTCAAAAGGGCACGGCCATTCCTAATGTGGAGACATGACTAACAAAGCTATGATTTCACTCCAGGCAGATTCACTATGACAGAACAAAGGAACTGAAAAAGGAAACAAATATACCTGCTCTTACCCCCCAGTGAAAGACAGACTTAGGATAGATAGTCTTTGATTTTATGCCAAAAGTTATGAGAAGAAAAAATGACTAAAACAGAAACATGTATAACCCTTAACATGTATACTTTGGCAAAACTATCTTGAAGAATCTGTGAAACTAGGAGTGAATGAGAAACAAGATGCTCCAGAGATCCGGCGTTAGGATTCTGAAATATTCTTGCTGATCTTTTGGTTTCACGTCTTAAGATTGTAGACTAGATATTTTAATGACTGCTTATCGTTGATTTTCCCTTATTTAAGCTATAAAGACTTGATTTTCCTGAGATGATTGCTGACACAAGAAACAGGAAGTTCCCTGAGCTATTGAGGATCACGAAGATGTTGGCTATTTATGACATCAGAAATAATCTCTTTCCATTGACAGACAACCTTTATATTAGGGAACGGTATTAGACAGTCATCTAGTTTTATGTTCCTTCACTAACACATATACTCTATTAGCAGTGGGAGGGACTCCGTGCCTTACTTATACCCCTATGAGGAGCATGGGAGAGCCTATCACTTACCACAAGATCTTAGTCAATTCTGACTAGGGACATGACAACAAAAGGGTGAAATTTCAAGTTCTTGAAAGTGTGGCTGTTGCTTCTCTGTGCAGATAATCATGAGACCTGTAATACTTCCAGCTCCATGAACTCAGATCCCATATTAATCCCCAATACCCTTGATTTCTAAGTTAATTTCTATATCTTCCTTTCACTTGCTTAACTGAGTTATTAAAAGCAAAATGTACTGGTACTAATTACTGATACTAATTACTATAGAAATAATTTTTTTTCTGATATCTGAGCATTCCAATGCTACAGAAGCTTTTGTACACAAGAAATTCACAGTAAAAGCTATACATAGAATTAAAAATAGGAGTAGCAAAAGCTTGTAAAACATTGAATAAAAACTGGTGGTAAGAAATAAAGAAGATACAGACTGAAGCGAAGGTCGGAAAGGAGCACAATGTGCCGAGGAGGGGTGAATTCATCAAGAGGAAAGACTGGCAGACTTGAGGATACTGTTGAAATTGTGATATTGGGGGCCAGAACTATATTGTAAAAGGTAGGGCACTCACCTTGTTAGGGCCAACCCTGGTTGGACTCCCAGGACAATGTATAGTTTCCTCAAGCCCTGAGCACAGAGCCAGGACTTAGCCCTGAGCACTGCCAGGTGTGCCCCCTAAACCAATATATGTGAATAGTGTGATATTTTACTGTATGATGTGTGAAAGAATCTGATACATAAAATTTCATAATAAATCTATGATGATGGACTAGGGAGAAAGTTCAAAGAATCGAGGACATGCTTTGCATTCAGGAGAACTGGGTCCTATTCCTGGCATTTTATGTCCCCTCAGTACTACCGGAAGTGACTTTGAATCCTAAACAAATAGAAAAAAAATCTATAATGGAAAAATAACAAGAGTGAATGGTCTTTAAGGAATTCTTAGGATGGCCATAATAACCTCTTGAGATTTGGGCTACAAAATTGTCTGTATTCATCAAAATCTGACAAATGCTGAGATTATCTGGTAAAATTATACATTCATAGCCACTTACCTTATCTTTTTAGGCTTGGAAAACTGTGATTTGATATGTATTTCTTTTTTAAAACTTTTAATCTCATTGCAGCTTAGGTAAGACATTTAACATTTATGATTTTGATGTTCAAAATTACTGCACCCTCACCCCCATCTAGGTGCCCAAGATCTTGTACCATTGCTCTCATATTACTCCTATTCTTATAAATAAGAAGAGGGTCATTTTCCCCCAGTTAAATGTGCCACCAGCGCTCTTGCAAATGGTAATGGAAGTGTTCAGTTAACTTGTATGGACCTGTTGGAAGTCAGGGGCTGATTAGCAGATTTCATTCAAGCTGACCCTTTAAGTTATGGTTCATTAATGAACACAGAATAAAAAAATATGAAATAAGCCCCAAGTCCTCTAGCAGCTACACCCTTGTTTGAGACAATTTACTTCTTCACTAATTTCTCTCCCAAACTCTACTAATACTCTCCCTTCCTGGGGCCTTATAATCTACTAATTGCTAATGCCATGACTTCTACCAGACTTTTACCACATCTCCAGCAATACTACTTGATTTTTTTTAACAGTTCCTAAAGTCTGAGCCATTCAGTTCAGTAGCCAGGAGACATAGGACCTACTGAGCGCTGGAACTGTGGCTTTTGAAATTGAGATGTGCTGTGAGTATTAAATAACATTGGTTTTCAAAACTGGAAGTATGAAACACATTTTTCCCAATTTATTTATTTATTATTTTCCCCAAATTTTATTAAAACAAATTTTTGCATTCATTCCAAGCTAAATGTAATATTTTTACTTTATTGGGTTAAACAAAATATATTTTAAACTAAACTTTGCCTGTTTCTTCTTAATGTGGTCATGAAAAAATTTAAAAATCACACATTGGGAGCCTCATATAGTGGACAATATCAACATTTAAAAGGTTTTCCCTTATTAACTTCCTTTCTCGTTCTTTGAGCAAGCACTTGAAAACATTTGATTTCTGACGTCTTTCTTAAAATTTTCTCCCTGCTTTTTTGATTCCTAAGAGAGCATCTCTATTCTTTTATTAACTTCTCATCTTCTACTGAATGAACACAATCCTAGAGCAGAAAACAGATCTTTGGAACTGACACATTTCGATGTCATTCTGAATTATTGAGGTGATTAAAATTAACAGATGCCAGGAGATAAGAGAAAATGCAAGAAAGTGTGTTCAAGATAAATTATCTAAAGTGTAAGAAGTCAAATAGATGGGCCTCAAGCATTAGTACAGCAGATGGGACCTTTTTCCCACATGAGGCTGACCCAGGTTCAATACTTGACCCATATGAGGCCCTAAGCACTCTGGGTGTGATCTCTGATCACAGAGTTGGGATTAAACCCTGAGCACCACTGTGTGTAGCCAAAAAAAACAAAACAAATAACAATTAAAAGTAAAGGCAAATAAAGGTGGGAAGTGTCAGGGAAACACTGAAAGAGTTTTCTGTACTCCCAACAATAACTCCCTGGTTTTCCTACACATCATGATGAAATGCTCTTCTTTCATGCCTACCTCCGAAATTGTCCACAGTGCTCTCTTTTTCTCTCTCTCTCTCCCTCTCTCTCTCTCTCTTTTTTTGCTTGTTTTGGGTCACATCCAGCAATGCTCAGGGTTACTCCTGGCTATGCATTCAGGAATTACTCCTGGCAGTGCTTGGGGACCGTATGGGGTGCCAGGGATGGAACCCGAGTCAGCTGCGTGCAAGGCAATGCCCTACCTGCTGTGCTATCGCTCTGGCCCCAGTGTTCCCTTTTCTACAAAATTCTTTCCTATTTTCTTCATATATTGTGAATGCACCTCATTCAGTTTCTAACTATAAGGAATAACTTCTCCAGCAATATACACTTTTGTGTGTATAGGTATGTTTTTGATGCATGATCTTGTGTGTGACTTTGTTTCTAGAGTGGATGGGTCTTAGAAGATCTCCCAAAGTTGAGTGTTGCAGAAGGCTAGTCAAGAAGTCCACGTGGGCCAGAGTGATAGCCCAGCGGGTAGGGCATTTGCCTTGCACGCAGCCTGCCCATGCCGGCCTGGGTTCGATCCCCAGCATCCCATATGGTCCCCGAGCACTGCCAGGAGTAATTCCTGAGTGCAGAGCCAGGAGAAACCCCTGAGCAATGCCGGGTGCTATCCAAAAAAAGCCAAGAAAAAGAAGTCCATGTACTTGTATCACTTGTCTTCCCATTGTTCATCGATTTGCTTGATCAGGCACCAGTAACATCTCCATACTTCCTTTCGCATGCTAGTGTAGCCCAAGGGCATCTGGTCACACCAGGAACATGAAGAGCCTCAAACCATTCATTCAGGTTATGCCAATGAGTTCTATAGTGGATACTGTTTTTTGGCATATTAAATACGACATGGGAAGCTTGCCAGGCTCTGCAGTGTGGGTAGTATACTCTCAGTAGTATCTTCTCATTTTTATGTGTTTACTAATGAACTGCTGCAATGAGGAGAGATCAGCTTTTCTCTTTGGGTGGAGCTCTGATGAGCTGTGGAGTCCAGATGTTGAAAATGGTGGTCCTCATGGTGTGGGGGATCCTCTGGCTTCGTGCGAGGCTCTACTTGGATGGTGGACTAGGGCTAGAACCGGTCTTCCCTCCCCCATTGCCTCATGATCAGTTGAGCACAGGGAGAGCTGGTAGCAGCTCCACCGCATGTATCTGTGTCCATGTACGCCCAATGGGAATATCATTTGTCATAAATACTAGAAACACCCAATGCTGGTGGGGTATGGTAGAAAAGGAATCCTGTGAACTGCTGGAAGAATATTGCCTGATTCCTTCACTAAGGAAAACAGTATGGAGATTCCTAAAAAAAAATAGGTAAGACTACAACTTACTTATGACCCAGCAATTCAACTACACAGTATCTACCCCCAAGACACAAAATCATTCATTCAAAGGGACATTTGCATAACTTTACTTATTGTGCTTTTAGTAAAATAGCTAGAGCATGGATTCAATCCAGGAATCCAATAGGAAAAAATAGATCATGTAATGTGGTATATATACACGATCTGAAAATAATGCAGCTGCAGAGAATGATGAAACAATCAAGTTGCTGCAATTTGAATGGAATTGGAAGAAATCATCTTAGTGAAGTAACTCAGAAAGAAAAGAAGGACAAAAAATACTATATGTTCTCACATACCTATAGAATAACAGGAGAAGGTGTGACCAAAAAGCCAAAAAGAAAAAAAAAGATGCATCTCTTAAGGAGGTATGACAGGGGTATGTCAGGGGTGGAAGGGAACGTAGTTGATTGGTGGAGGGAAGGTGAAATTTGTGGTGAGATTAATGTTGGGAAAATAAATGCTTGAAACTCTATCATGGGCATCTTTATAGGTATTAAGACTTTAATAAAAATAATTAATAAAAATTTAATGAATTAAGCAGGCAAACAGAAAAGAAGTTCACACAAAGGGCCAAAGAAATAGTACAGACAGTACTTTTTTTTGGCCTGGAATGCAGCTGAGATCACCTAAATCTGACATTACATATTGTCCACTCCCCACCCAACCCACCAGGAGTGATCCTTGAGCACAGAGCCAGGAATATAGTCTTGAGCACAGTTTGTTGTAACCCAAGTCCCTTTCCTTCATAAAGGAAGTGTAAACACAGTAGAGAATAACAAATGCCCACAGGCAACAAAGACAAAACAAACACACAAACAAAAACAAGTCACGAGACTGGGGAGTAGGACAGATAAGGTAATGCTAAAGTGATAATCATGACAGCCAGTCATGATACCCATCCTCCACAGATGCAGACGGGTGGGAAGGGAAGGTGAAGGGAAGCAGACACTGTAAAGTGAATGTTGTTAAAATATCGTATGCCTGAAACCCAAACATGAATAACTTTGTAATTCACAATAACTCAATAATAAAAGTAAACAGAAAAAGTTCACATACCACAAAGAGAACAGCAAATCACTTGATCACTTGATCATTTGAATCCCATTATTCATTGATTTGCTCGAGCAGGGGACAGTAACATTTCCATTGGACCCTATCACGTGCCAATATAGCCCATTGGCATCTGATTGATTCAGGAATATGAAGAGCCTCAAACCATTCCTTCAGGGTCTTGACAAGGAAGTCTGACCATCCTGTAATTGGGCGGCCACGTGATCTTTTGACATCCTGTGGGATCCAGTCCATAACGGCTCTAGTCCAGTGTTTGTCTCCAAATCGCATTACATGTCCAGCCCATCTAATTTTCGAAACCTTGGCAAATGAGACCGCCTGCCTGTCCTTCACTAACTGTAAGACCAAGTTCACTGCCCTCCGGTGCTCTGATGGATCTATCACATCTTCCAGAAAGGCAATGGAGAAGATTATCTATGACTTTCTCAGATCTCTTTGATAGCCACATCCACCTGCCCACATACCAAATTCCACAGGATGGATATGTCATTCCCAACATTCTCTCTTCTGAAATCTGACATGCCATCTTGTCGGTAAAGAAGGGAACAGCACCAGGCCCAGACAAAGTCAGACCTCAAACACCTGAAGAATCTGCCATCAGTACTCATCAATACACTAGCTCGGCTCTTCACATGCTTCCTGTCTGAATGCAAGGTGGCCTCCCAGTGGAAAACCAGCAGGACTGTTCTATTGTTCAAGAAGGGAGACATTCACGACATTGACAACTATCGCCCCATCTGCCTGTTGTCCATCATCTACAAGCTGTTTACACGAGTCATCCTGAACAGGATTGGCAGAACACTAGATGAAGGACAACCATGAAAGCAAGCTGGCTTCCGGAAAGGATTCAACAGCAAATAGTTCTAAATTATTCTTCATATCATTTCTCCCTCAATACATGCATGTGTGTATGTATATAGTTGTTTATACAAATAGATTAGATAGATAGATGATAGATTACTGATAGATAGATAGATAGACAGACAGACAAACAGACAGACATACTGGAAATCGACAGATGGGCAGATGGACAGATAGACAGATGGACAGAGCGGACAGACAGACAGATGGACAGATAGACAGATAGACAGATAGATAGACAGACAGACAGATAGATAGATGATAGATAGATAGATAGATAGATAGATAGATAGATAGATAGATAGATAGATAGATAGATAGATAGATAGATAGATAGATAAAGTTATTCTAAGATTAAAGTTAGGAAGAGATGAGTGAGGACTCTTGGAAATATCTATATTTGTCAGATAGTATTTCTGTCAGCCAAATAGTAATTCTATTTGCTAGAAAAATAGTATTTCTGTCAGATATAGTAATAGTACTTCTATCAGATAGAACCGTTATTAGATACATACTCATCACAGTCAGGTACTTAATATTTTATGGTCTTTGTAAAAGTTATAGTAGCTAGATCATAGCATGGTGAGGAATAAATGAGTTTTGCATATCAATTAGTCAAAGCTTTTCATAACTAAAATTTACTATTCACTTGATCACTTGACATTCCGTTATTCAGTGATTTGCTTCGAGTGGGTGCCAGTAATATTTCCATTGGACCCCTATCATGTACCAGTGTAGCCCAATGGCATCTGGTTGCTTCAGGAATGCAAAGAGCCTCAAACCTTTCATTCAGGGTCTTGACGAAGAAGTCTGACCATCTTGTAGGTGGGCAGCCACGTGATCTTTTGACATCCTGTGGGATCCAGTCGGTAAAGGCTCTAGTCCAGCGGTCGTCTGGAAATCGCATTACATGTCTAGCCCATCTGATTTTGGATGTCTTGGCAAATGGACAGCATCCCGACTCTGGAACAGCGATGGAGGTTGGAGCTCTGGATTCCTTCTTTCACTTGAGTGAGGCCGTGATATTCCAAGCATAGCTCTTTCGATTCCTCTTTGGGAGACCTGAATAGCATTCTAATCCTGCTTTCTTAGGGCCCAGGTCTCTGAGGCATATGTTAATGCAAGGAGAATGGTGGAGTTGAAGAGACATGCTGGACCCGGAGGTGCTTTGTCTTTTTTAGCTATTACTTCAATGTTTTGAAGGCATTTCATCCCGCTCTCTTCCTCCTGTGCAGCACCGGTTTTAGTTCATTCATCATGTTGACTTCTCGACCTAGGTACACATAACTGCTGCATTTAGAGATCTTTTGTTCCATTGAGAGTGAATCGGGCCTCTGGAACTAGTTCATTTTTCATGAACACAGTTTTTGCTGAGATTCAGCTGTCTTGGTCGAAGTCAGCCAGCATTTGTGCCGCTTGGCTAATATTTGGTGTTATTAGAACGATGTCATCAGCGAAGCAGAGGTGGTTAGGTAGTTGACCATCTATCTTCACTCCCATTCCTTCCCAGTCTAATTGTCGCATGATGTTCTCGAGGGTGGCACTGAAGAGTACTGGTGAAATGGTATCACCTTGCTGAACCCCTCTTTTGACATTGATGATCTCTTCTCTGTAGATGGTGAAATCCTGGTGGTGAATCCATAATACAGCTCACAAAGGATCTTGATGTATTGGGTTTGAACGCCCTGTTTGGCTAGTGCTTCGATGACCGCTTCAGTCTCATAGATCTAGGAATTTCTTGAAATAAATGAAAGTGAGACAGAATAGCATCCTGAACTCCCTACAAACTTCAATGAGCTTGGTTACCATGTGGATATGGTCGATAGTGCTGAATCCTTTTTCGAAGCCACCTTGCTCGCAAGGTTGCCCTTCATCTAATCTTCTGCCAATCCTGTTCAGGATGACTCGAGTGAACAACTTGTAGATGACAGACAACAGGCAGATGGGGCAATAGTTGCCGATGTCGTAGATGTCTCCCTTCTTGAACAGTAGAACTGTCTTGCTGGTTTTCCAATGGGAGGGCACCTTTCATTTGGACAGGTAGCATGTGAAGAGCTGAGCCAGTGTATTGATGAGTACTGAAGGCAGATTCTTCAGGTGTTTGGGTCTGACTTTGTCTGGGCCTGGGCTGTTCCCTTCTTTACTGATGAAATGGCATGTTGGATTTCAGAAGGGGAACCTTGGAAACGACATATCCATCCTGCGGAATTGGTATGTGGGCAGGTGGACATGGCTATCAAAGAGATCTGAGTAGAAGTCATGGATAATCTTCTCCATTGCCTTCTGGAAGATGTGATAGATCCATCAGGACGTTGGAGGGCAGTCATCTTGGTCTTATAGTTGGCGAAGGACAGGCGGGCGTTGCGAATGCTTGTCCCGGCTTCTGCTGCATCTTTCAGTATTTCTGCTCTTCTCTCTTTGAGGTCTTCCTTTATCGCTTCTCTGCACTGCATTTGCAAGCTTGGATGTTAGCATTTGGTCGCCTGAGGCTCATGCCTTGCCACGTTGGCGAATGAGCTTGAGAGTTTTTGAAGACAGGCGTCCTTTTGTGTCTTTCTCTCTCTCGGCATTCTTCACACAATCATGGGGGGTGCTGAACCAGTCGGTTGTATTCTTCATCGATGTCATCAATAATGGTATCTTCCCATGTTGCTGCAGTGGTGCCAAAGAGTTCCCATTTGGTGGTCGTTCAGGGAGTTCTCTTCTTAAACTTTGAAGCCTTTCTCCCCATTGTGTGAAGTAGAATTTTGCATGAAGGAGACGGTGGTCCGATCCTGTGTTGAATTTTGCCACGACAGCAACATCGGTCAGGCAAAACCTTCGATTGAAGATGATGTGATCAATTTCATTTACTACTACTAATGTTTTTATTACTATAGCAAAATATAATTTGGTTTAAAAATTGCAATGGAATCAGATGTTCCAGGAGTTGTGTTAAGTTAGAAATAATTTTTTATGTCAGTAGATTCATGCTACTTCTGTCCTAACGGTAGTGAAAATTGGATTATACAGTCTTTGAAAATAGAAAAAATAAACTCTGTTGAAAAATAAAGTACTTTATTCTGCAAATGGTAAGATCAAACTGAAAAACCCTAATTATTACCATCTGTACTTACTTCAGCAATTATTTTTAATATATGCTATAGATTTTTTAAGTGTGATCAAATATTATAGGACCTCACAAGAGCCTAAGTGATGAACGTTCATGCTAAATCTGGTACTTTTTCATGAGTGTGGCAAGAATTGGTCAGAGAAACACACGTTCAGCTGCGTGGAGGGCAATGGGGTTCAGTAGCTTTCGTCTCAGTATTAAAACTTGTATAAAAATAACATTATAGATCACAGTAAAACCTTTACAATATGTCGAAATAAGTAAGAAAAAAATAAAAGAAGGAAAACTTTAAGTGAGTTTGATTTTGAAAGTCAAATATTTTTATAAAAATGCAATGAAACCTGCTTATGACTTTATTTTCAACTATTCCCTAAATCAAATGTTTATCTTTCAAAGGACTAGTTTAGAATACACACACGTGAACATACTACCCATGCACACTTAAAATATTTCTACACTTTTATCTTAATTTCCTTCACTGCTCTTTGGAGAATATTATATTGTTAAAACAAGCATAAATAGAGAGAGCAGAGCAGGCAGAGTGTTTGCCTCATTCGCTGTGGACTAGGGTTCAATCCCGTCATCTCATATGGTCCCTGAGTACAGCCAGGAGTAATTCCTGAGCGAAGAGTCAGAAATAAACCCCTGAGCATCTCCGGTGTGACCCAAAAAATTAAAAAAAATAAAAGAACCCCAAACCTCCAAAAACCAACAGGGTCAGAGAGCTGGCCGAGGGATTAAGGTGTTCGCTGTGCATGTAGCTGATCCCAGTTCAACTGCCCTTTACTACATGGTCTTCTGAAAACATTACGGAGCCTCTATCAAACACCAAGCCAGAACTATTAATAATTGAGCAGGGTCAGTGTGGTAACTAAAGCCAAAGAGAAATAAATAAAAATTAAATAAAAAATAAAACAAATATAAATAAGCTTATAAATTGAAAAGAAAAAGTACCGTTGACTTTCCTAAATACCTGAAGGTAATCAAAATTAGGTTTCCTGGTATCTGCTTTGCTTAGACCTAGTCCAGCTCTTGCCAATGCCCATAAAAGGAACTGCAAAGTATTGAATTAATATAACATTAAATCTTGATTGCTGTCCTAAAGAAATTTTGTTCAGAAGTGAAAATCCTTGAATTTACCAGAGGCCAGACTTCTAAAACATTTGCCACTACCATCAAAGTGTCTGTGCCTTTTCTGTTAGTCCTGGTTCCTGGTTCTGTATGTGTTGACTCTCCAGATCTTCCCAGGGCACCTATAGGTAGTTATCCGCTTCAGAATAAAAAAAAAAATACTAATCTAAATACCAGTAAGTGAAAATCAAGGCAAAGAGGCATTCTAATAACAAAAACACCCACCTATTAATGCTGGCTCATTTCCTACAATGAACTGAAAGAATTCTTGATGTTTGTGTGTAGGATGTTATAGCAGAGCTCTGCTAAGAAAGCCAGGAAATACATAATTAACATCTCCCACATTCCCAAATGCTGAACTCACTGGTTTTCCTGGAAGCTACGTCCTAGGTAATCAGCAGGTGGCGCTGTTCCCTGAGACTCAAAATATTCTGTGACTTAATGCTGGACTGTTCTGAACAAGGCTTCTAGGTAGAATGTTAAAGGTTTGAACTCAGCTTCTCTAAGCGCTGGAAAACCCAGGTTTATTTTTTATTAACACTCGCCAGATTGTTTTGTGAACAGTAAAAGTCCTGAGAAACCTATGGAACGAAAAGCTTATAGCTTGTCTGTTTTGAAACAGACTTTCTCTTTGGCTCTATGATCTTGGGAAGGTTCCTAAATACAAAGTTTGCTGTTCTGACAATCATTTGACCCTCTGGGCTGATACTACTATACATAAGAAAGAAACACAGTGGACCTTTGGGGGAGGGCCTCTACAAAGAACAGATTTCTGGTGTCACCAAGAGTGGAAGAGTTATGCTGCAAGATTGACGCTCTGCTAATGGAAGAACACAGCTTTGCTTATTTTAACCACCAATTCCAAAACAAGAGGATGAATAACGTGATTCACACTCTCATCCCGTATATCCCAGTAACTGTCACAAGAGGGAAATTTTTTGAGGACTTAACCTCAAAACTTGCTGCACCCCAACTCTAGATATAAGATGATAGAACTTTATTATTAATATTAATTTAATTCTGATGATGCACAGGTATTGACCAAAGAAAACTTCCAAACAATACAACAAAAGAACCCAATACCAAATATATACATATGCATATGTATTTATAGAACTAGAATATATATTATGTATATAGAATATTTTATATATTATACATCTATATTCTATATATATATAGAATTTACACATGTTCTGTATATAGAATGTATATTACTATACATTATACATAGAATGTATATTCTATACAGAGAGAATATACTATGCATAGAGAATGGACATATATTCTATATATAGTATATATATCACATATATTCGATATATACATATATTCTATAGCACGAATAGATTTTATATATATAAAATCTTGTAGTGATTATATTATAGTATATATACACTATATAATGTAATTTAGTAGTACTATAGTAAAAACAAAATAAAACCTTGTGAGAAGCATGAATTCCTCTTCAGAGACACAAAGGAAATTTACTTACAGGTTTTATTACTTCTTGCAAACAAACTTTCCCAAGTATGTGTGCTCCATGAAGAAAAATCATTTATCTAAATAAGCACAAGGAAACCATTTTCCTAAGGATAATCTGTGAATCAAAATGTATGATGCTGAATTAGTCTGCTGTAAGACTTTCTGGTCAGTAGTTACTAATCACCTACTCTATGGCTGGCATTCAAATAAGAATACTGAGTTTTTTTTTTCTAGGAGGGAACAGTTTGGATAAGGACGAGAGAACATTGTAAATAGGAAACTACACTATAGACCATGTCTAATAGAATACAAAGAAGCAGCAAAGAGATAACAGGGACTGTAAGAAAGAAAAAAAATAATGATGATTCTGACATAGGGTGATGTTGGCTTCCTTCTTAGCAGAGCTGGCATATTTTTAATTATAGAGGGAATAACCGAGACTGCCAGGGATGATCCCTGAGCACAGAGCCAGGAGTAAGCACTGAGCATTGCTAGGTGTGGCCTACAAAACAACAACAACAGCCAAAGCAACACTAACAAATAAAAAATCTTATGAGTGGGGTGCTATTTATTAAAATAAGGCAAAGAAAGAGAGTATTCTTATTTTTTCTCTGCAAGGACATTGTTCTTTGCATTTTTTTCTCTTTTTTTCAATTCCTTTTAATTCCTATACCTCTTTTACAATCACCAGGAGATTGACACATATCAAAAATACTTGGCATAATCTCTGTGGTGGATTTTTGGAAATTCTTCATTCACAGATGTTCCAGCATCCATCCGCAAACCAGTACCAGCATGGAAGCTCCCACCAAAACAACTCCTCCTCCCTACCTCTTCCTCCCATCCACCCATATTATCACTCCAGCCCCATGCCCTATTTTTATCTCTGATTAATGCATATAATGTATCACTTCACTTGTGTTACTTGTCTTCCCATTGTTCATCGATTTGCTCCAGCGGGCACCATCTCCATACATCCTGTCCTGTGCTAGTGTAGCCCAAGGGCATCTGCTTGCTCCAGGAATACTGAAGAGACTCAGAACATTCCTTCAGGTCATGGGAATGAGGTCTATGATTGTTACTGGCATTTGGCATGTCAAATACAACACGGGTAGCTTGCCAGGCTCTGCTGTGCGGGTGGTATCCTCTCAGTAGTAGGCTCTCATCTTGTGCATTTATAAAAGAAATATCATATGACATAATAATACAACATGCAATCTATGGAATGTTGCTATGGTGGTACTTTACAAGGTAATATGTCGAAATATTATATACCATAAAGATAAATGATGATACAATAAGAGATTAATATTGATAGTATTATAAGCATTTCATAAATAACTTAGTTGTATAAATAAAATATGACTACAAATTAAATTATATGAGCATTAGTAATCTAAATTTCAAAAGTGAGAAGCAAAGAGTTTGGAATGTTAGAACCTGAATTTTAAAGTTGAATGGATTTACTAAACATGATTTTAAGAAAAACAACCTACAGAGGAAAAGATTAATAAACCTGCCCTCAGTGTTATGACTCTATACTGGTTATGACATATTTCTACATGTTAAAAGATAGCATAAATGTAATTAAATGAGACTCTACTCGTGGAGAAATATATATCCTCGATACAAATTGTTTGACAAAGAATTAGAGTAGAAGACAAGCCCATGAACTGAACAGAAACAATATGTGATTTAAAAGTATAAAAAAAGTATCATGATAAAAAGTAAGGTATGCATAATGGAGGGTGACAAATTGAATTTGCTAATCCTAACAAGATTTCAAACCCAGTCTTCAAGGTGAATGTTCTCTCTGTGCACATATTAGCTGGCAATGTGGACTTTCTCTCTTGCTCTCTCTGGTTCTCCCTAACAGTTTTCTAAAGATAACTTTTTCACCCCCTAAAAACATGAAATATACACTCATGATGATAGTATCTATCTGCTACCCTTGAGAGGATGTGATGAAATCTCACTTTATATTATAGGGTCTTCTGAAAAACCATAACATCAATATGAATAAAGTATTATTTAAATTTTATCAAGTTAGTTGATAGTGAGAATGCATCATATTAATATAAGATACCACTGATACAAACAGCTGGGGCTAAGGTTATTAGAATATTTGTATTTTGTCATCGCCAAATGTGATGTGATTTACCAAGTCATTCATAGCTGAGTTTTAGACATACAATATTACAGTGCCAATATCACCACCAATGTAAACTCCCCTCAACCAATGTTCCCCAAGTTCCTCCCATATCCTACACTATCTCCTTCTTTACGGCACATTTTCTCACTTTGGTTGCTAAAGTTTGGGTCTATTGACTTCAGTGTTGTCAACCCCGTGATTTACATACATGTCTTAATTGTTCCCTAAACCACTTTTGGACCTGACTCCAGTGACCTGGACCCCATTACTTTTCATATGTCTCTTCTCCCTCTCCCATCCACTCTTTCTTTCCCCTTTCCTGCCTATACTCTGGAGCCAAAAGTCCTTATACTCATAGACCCCACCCCTCCCATTAAAACTTTGCATTTCCTAATCCAGCTATTCTAAATATCACAAAATAAGGAATATCATCGTTTTATCTTTCTACTGACTTATTTAATTTAACGTGATGTCTTCCAGTTCCATCCATGTTGCCACAAACTGCATGACCTCATCATTCCTTACAGCTGTGCTGTTTTCCTTTGTGCATATATACGACATCTTCATGATCCACTGATTGCCCTTAGACATCTAGGACGATTCCAAATTTTAGCTATTGTACTAAGTGCTTCAATGAATAATAGCATGCATATGTTTTCTGAAATGAATTTTTTTCTGTCCTGGAAGTAGATACCCAAAAGTGGAATTTTGGGTCCTATGGCAGCTCAATTATGAGTTTAATGAATACTTTCCACACCATTTTCCATAGGAGTTCAATCAAACAACATTCCTACCATTGGTGGAAGAGGATTTCTTTATCACTCATCTCCACCAAAAGAGATTATTTCAAGAATGTTTGAATGTGACATTCTCATTGTGTATGATGGTTTCTTATTGTCATCTTAATTTGGATTTCCTTAATACTTGATGATGAACATTTTTATGTGTCTATTGGTCTTCCTCAAACCATCTGTTCATTTCCCTCTGCCATTTTGATGGGCTTTTTAGATTTGTGTTGTCATTGACTTTATGAATAATTTATATATCTTCCTATCAATCCTATATGTGTTGACTGTGAATGTTGTCCATGGTAAGTTAGCTTTTTTTTTTTTGTTTTTTTAGCCTATACTTTTCCCATGCAGAAGCTCTTTTTATTTATTGAGTCACCATCCCATACAGTTAGAAGGTTGTTCATGATGGGGTTTCAGTCAAAAAATGTTACAACACTCATAACTCCACCAGTGCAAATCTCCCACCACCAATGTGCCCCTTTATCCTCCTGCCACCCCACCCCCACCTCCAGACTATCTCTACAGCAAGTCCTTTCATTTCTTTCCTCCTCTCTCTATCTTTGGGCATTATGGATTGCAATGCAGATACTGAGAGGTTACATGTTTTGTTCCCTTACCTATTCTGCACTCAGGTTTTATACAGTGGCTATTTACAACTACCTTTGTCATAATGGTCCTTTCCCTTCCCCCAACTGTCTTTTTTCCCCACCAGGTTGAAGCAGGCTTCCAACCATGGACCAAACCTTGTTTCTACTGCCCTTGGATATTGGTATCATATTTGTTTTTTAACACCCCACAAAATAGTGCAATCATTCTGTATCTGTCCCTCTCCTTCTCAGTAATTTTACTCAGCAAGATACTTTCCATGTACATACATTTATAAGTAAATTTCATGACTTCATTCATCCTAACAGCAATGTAGTATTCCATTGTGTCAATGCACCAGTTTCTTTAACAGTCATCTGTTCTTGGACACTTGGGTGGTTTCCAGATTCTGCCTATTGTGATTAGTTCTGAAATAAACAAAGAATTGCTGATGGTGTTTCTGCTGTGTGTTTTTGAGGTCCCAGGTTATATTCCCAGAAGTGATATTGCTAGGTGTTACTGAAGCTCAATTTCTAGCCTTTTTGAGGAATGCCTATATTGTTCTCCAAAAGAAGGCTGAACCAGTTGTCATTTCCACCAACAATGAATGAGTGGCATGAATGAATGAATGAGAGGCATGGGTATGTCCAGATCCATGTCAGCACTGGTTGTTCTTGCTCTTTTGGATGTGTGCCAGCCTCTGTGGTTTGAGATACCTCATTGTTGCTTTGATTTGTATCTCCCTGATGTTTAGTGATATAGAACATTTTCTCATGTGTCTTTTGTCCATTTATAGCTCTTTGTGAAAATTTATGTTCACTTATTTACCCCATTTTTTAAATTTTTGATCAGGTTGGATTTTTTAATTTTTCTTTTAAAGTTCTACCAGTGCCTTATATATCTTGGATATCAAACCCTCATGAGATAGGTATTGGGTAAATATCCTTTCCCAATCTGTGAGCTGTCTTTGTATTTGGTAACTATTATTTTATTTTGAGGAACAGAAGCTTCTTAGTTTCACATAGAGCCATTTGTTTTCTTTGCTTCTTAGTCAGTAGTTTTTTTTTTTTTTTTTTTTTGCTTTTTGGGGTCACACCCAGCGATGCTCAGGGTTTCTCCTGGCTCTGCACTCAGGAATTACTCCTGGCAGTGCTCGCGGGGACCATATGGGATGCCAGGGATCGAACCGGGCCGGCATGGGTTGGCCGAGTGCAAGGCAAACTCCCTACCCGCTGGGCTATCGCTCTGGCCCCATTAGTCAGTAGTGTTTTAACTTTTAAGATACATAGTGACTGAATGTCTTGGAGGGTTCTATCTTTGTTTTCCTACAAGTACCTTATAGATTCAGTTCTGATATTGAGGTTTTTTTTTTTTTTTTTTTGGGTCACACCCGGCGATGCTCAGGGGTTACTCCAGGCTCTGCACTCAGGAATTACTCCTGATGGTGCTCGGGGACCATATGGGATGCCAGGGATTGAACCCGGGCCGGCACAGGTCGGCCGTGTGCAAGGCAAACGCCCTACCAACTGGGCTATCACTCAGGCCCCTGATATTGAGGTCTTTAATCCATTTTAATCTGATTTTTTGTTCCTAGCTTGAGGGAGATGGTCTGAGTTCATTTTATTGCATGTAGCTGTCCTGATTTCCCAGCTCCATTTGTTTACAAGACTTTCCTTCTTCCACTTCACATTCCTTGCTCCTTTATTGAAGATTAGGTGATAATTTTTGTGAGGATCAGCCAGCGTTAGGATATTTGACTCAATTCCATTGTCTGTGGATCTGTCTTTATTCCAATACCATTCGTTTTGATAACTACTGCTCTTAGTAGTTTGAAGTTGGGAATGTGACGCCTCCTCCCTACTTTTACCCAAAGATTGCTTTAGCTACTCATGGGCATTTGTTGTTCCATATGAATTTCAGGAGGTTTCAATCTATTTCTTTGAAAAATGTCATGGGATCCTTATGGGGACTGCATAGAATCTGTATAATGCTTTGGGAAATATTATAAATTTGACAATGTCTATTAACCTGATCCATGAGCCGGTGATGTGTTTCCATTTACTGTGTCCTATTTAATTACTTGGGGTAGTGTTTTGTATACTTTTCTTTTTTATAGGTACTTTACCTTTTTAACTAAACTGATTCCAAGGTATTTGAGTTTCTGAGGCACTAACGTGAATGGGGTTGTATTTAAATCTCTCTCTTTTCTTTTTCAATGTTTGTATCTCAAAAGGCATGGGCTTTTTGGTATTGATTTTGTAGCCTGCCACTGTACTATATGACTCTATTGTTGATAGGGAGTTTTTTGTGAATTCTTTGAGATTTTCTAAATACAGTATCATTCATCTGCAAACTGTGAAAGCTTGCCATCTTCCTTTCCTATCTGGATGCCCTTAATATCTTTTTCTTGCCTAATTGCTATGACAAATTTCCAGTACTATATTGAATAGGAGCAACAAGAGTAGGCAGCCTTGCCTTGTCCTTGAACTTAGGGGGAATGCCTTTAGTTCTAATCCATTAATAATACTGCTGGCTGTGGGCTTGTGATAGATGTCTTTGGTCATATTGAGGAGGGCAACTTCAACTTTCATTCTGCTGAGTGTTTTTATAATGTATGGGTGATGATTTTATCAAATGCTTTCTTTGAATCTATTGATATCATCACGTAGTTTTTTCTTTCCTTTTATAGATTTGGTGTACTATGTTGATTTACTTGTATTCCTGGAATGAACCCTACTTGGTCATGGTGTATGTCCTTTTTGATGGGTTGTTGTATTCTATGTGCTATTATTTTGTTAAAGATCTTTTGTATCTGTGTTAATCAGAGATATCATTTTTCTTTTTTTGGTGGTGTCTCCGTCTGGTTTTTTGTATCAAGGTTATACTTGCCTTGTAGAAATTGTTTGGCAGTGTTTCTGTTTCTTCTACTTCCTGGAGAAGCATGAAAAAATATTGGTAGTATGTCTTCTTTAAATATTTGAAAAAAATTCATTAGTGAATCCATCTGGGCCTGGGTTTTTGTCTTGAGAGGACCTTTGATTGCCATTTCAGTTTTCCCAATGGTTATTGGTATGCCCAGGTATTCTAAATCTTGGTTCAGCCTTGGGAGATTATAAGAACCCAGGAATTTATCCATTACTTCAAGGTTCTCTTGTTCCATGGCATGAAGATTTTCAAAGTAATCTCTGATTATTCTATGGATTTCTGTAGTTTCCATTGAGATGTCCCCTTTTAACTTCTAATTTGTTTTATTAGGGTTTTCTCTTTCTGTTTCTTTGTGATTCTTGCTAGTGGTTTATCAATCTTTGTTTTCTCAAATCTTTATTTTCTCAAAGAACCCACAACACTTTGTTTCACAAATCTTTTGAATTGCTTTTTGTGATTCAAGCTCATTGATTTCTGCTCTAAGTTTTATTATTTCCTTCCTCCTTCCTGGTCTTGGCTCCTTTTGTTGGTCACTTTCCAAGATCTCAGGTTGTAAGGTTAAGTTATTTATGTCATCTCTTTCTTCCTCCCGGATGAGTGCTTGCAGAGCTATAAACTTTCCTCTTAACACTGCTTTAGCTGTGTACCACAAGTTCTGGTAGCTTGTGTCCTCATTTTCATTTGTTTCCAGGAATATTTCTATTTCCTCTTTGATTCCTATTTCCTCTTTTATTTGATTTCTATAACCCGTGATTGTTAAGTAGTGAGCTGCTTAATTTCCAGGTGTTTCATTTGATTATTTTTTTTTTTTTGTGATTCACTTCTACTTTTATTGCATCATGGTCTGAGAAGATAGCTGATACAATTTCTATCCTCTTTATTTTGTGGAGGTATGTTTTATGACTCAGCATGTGGTCCATTTTGGAGAATGTCCCATGAGAATTACAGAAGAATATGTATTTAACTTTTTAGGGCATGTAAAGTTCTATATACATCTACTAACCCCCTCTCTTCCATTTATTCCACAAATAAAGTATTTCCTTGTTGAGCTTTAGCCTGGTTGATCTATTGAGAGGTGACAAAGCAGAATTGAAGTCTTCAACTACTACTGCATTGCTATCCAAGCTTTTCTTCAAGTCTATTAGTAGTCATTTTAAGTATTCTGGTGGTTCCTCATTAGGTGCATATACATTTAGAAGTGTGAATTCTTCATGATGTTCAGATCCCTTGATCATTAAGAAATGACTTTCACTGTCTCTTATAACCTTCTCCAGCCTGAAGTCAATGTGATCAGATATTAATATGGCCTCCCAGTTTTCTTGAGAGGTCTGTTCACTTGTAGAAATGTTTCCCAGCCTTTGACTTTGAGTCTGTGTTTGCTTTGACTGCTCAGAAGTGTTTCTTACAGGCAGCAGAATGTTGCATTCAGTTTTTTTATATCATCCTGCCGCTCAGTATCTCTCAATTGGTTGCATTTAGCCCATTGCTGCTGAAAAAATTTGTTATGTGACTTTTGTGCCATCTCTCTGAAGGAGTTTGAAACTTGCATTATCGTAAAGTAGCCTGTTAACTTATTCTTGCAAAATTTGTTTGAGTCTGTGAAGTTCCTGAGTTGTTGTTTGTCTGTGTATTGTGTACTGTTCCTTCAAATCTGAATGAGTTTGCATGAGTAAAATATTCTTGGCAAGGAGTTCATTTCATTCACTATTTCCTACCACTGTCTTCGGACCCTGAGGGTTTCATCTAATAAGTCTGTTGTGAATCTTAGAGATGCTCCTTTGTACATCATTTCATTCTTTGATCTTGCTGCTATAGCATTCTATCTTTATCTATGGCTTTCATCACTCTGATTAGGATGTGTCTTGGAGAACTTTTGTTTCAATTTCTTTCAGCTGGTACCCTTTGGGCATCCTGGATTTGGGTGCATGCACTATTTAGTTCTGGGAATTCAGCAGTGATGGCTTTAACAGTTGTTCTTCATCAGGGTTCTCTTCCTGCCACTCTGGGTCCCCAATGATCTTTATGTTATTCCTTTTGGCTTCACCCCAATTCTCTGTTTTATTTTTTTATTTTGGTTTTATTTTGAGACTCTTTTTCATCTTTTTGCTGTTGTCTGAAGAGTCTCTGCACCTCATCTTGGAATCTTAAAAATCACAAATTATGTCCTCAGCAGTTATTTTGTTTTATAGTTTATTTATTTATTATTTACTAATTTATTTATTTATTTTAAGTTTTGGGGGTCACACCTTGCAATACTCAGGGGTTGCTCCTGGCTCTGCACTCAGGAATTACTCCTGGAAGTGCTCGAGGACCACATGGAATGCCAGGGATTGAACATAGGTCGGCCGCATGCAAAACAAAATGCCCTACTCACTGTGCTATCACTCCAGCCCCATGTCCTCAGCAGCTGTTACTCTGCCATGCTGAAACTTTTAAGATTGATGTAGTAACATTAGTTTAATTTTGATTCTGTAGCTTTTGTCAATGTTATATTGTTAAAGACTCATTTGAGGTCTAGGTCTTGGAGTGATCTTCCTATGTTTTCCCTCAGTTTACTTTATAGATTAAAGTCATATCTCAATGGAATGCCATATAGCTGTCAGGAAAAATGAAGTTATGAAATTTGCCTATAACTGGATGGATATGGAGAGTACATGCTGAGTGAAATGAATTAGAAGGACAGATATAGAATTACTGCATTTATTGGTGGGTTTTAAAGAAAAATATTATGAGGCTAATATCCAAGTTCAGGCAAAACAGGGGAATAGGAGAACTTGTCAATGGTTGGAATATATCACAAGTGTGTGGGGGACAAAGATTAGGTAAGAAAGATAAGGAACCAGTTTTTCAATAATAATTAGAAATGGTAATGCTACACTAGAACTGAGTATTAAAAGCAGGTCAGGGGATATACATGATAAACCTCTCAACCATTCAGCATCTGTATTGCAAACCAGAATGCTCAAAAGGGGATAGAGAGAGAGAGAGAGAGAGAGAGAGAGAGAGAGAGAGAGAGAGAATAGCAGCCATAGAGGCAGATTGTGGTGGAGGGACAACAGCAGGGGGTGTGTGGAAACGGGGCCTACTGGTGTGAGATATGTGCACTGATGCATGTGATGGGTGTTGGGACATGTATGACTAAGACCCAACCATGAACAGCTTTGTAATGGTTCATCACATGGTGATTCAATTAAATAAATAAATAAATAAACAAACAAAAATAAAATAGTGACGTGCCACAAAGGCACTGGGTTGGAGGTGAGGTATAGTGAAGACAACCATAATAGTAGAAGGAAGTCGTCACCAGGGGTAGGTGAGGGGTGCAGAAAGGTGACACAGTGATATGCATGAGACAGTCTATGTAACAGTAGTGTAAACTACAGTCAAGTTAGTTTTAAAAGTGTCCTAGAGGCAGGTTGATGTGTGAGAAGGAAACAGAAGGCATTGTTGGAAGGAAGTATACACTAGTGAAATGATTAATTAGTGTAGGTATATTGTATTCCTGAAACCTAATCATTAATAACTTTGTAATCCACAGTGACTAAATACTATAACAAAATTAATAACAAAATTAAAGAATGACTTTCAAGCTAAGAGGCAGTAGAACCATCTCTATGGCTTGATAAAAAGGTTTATTGACATCCTGTCCTCTGTGTTTGTTTCTGATTCTGTTAATTTGGGGATGCAATCTGAGAATATGTCTTCAACCAATTCTAGGGTAATGTTGATATTCTGAATTAGTGCAGATACTTTGAGAATTACCATTTTGACGGTATCTTCATGAGATACTCTAAGTTATTGAAACTAAAGCCAACTCCTACATATGTTTTCTTTCTAACTATGTTTCCTTTCTTTTCATGTATTGCATGCTCTTTCTAAAAGTTAGTTAGAAATCAGACTTGTAAAATTAATATTATGACAATTGGAATATGACTAATTGAAGTGATTTAATATATCTCAATTGATTATTTTTATACATTTAATGAATAAACATACTAAATGTAAGATAGCTTCCAATTTGTGAATGATAGACATATAGCTAAGGGTGTACTTCCAGTAAGAGGTTAGAATGAAATTCTTTCAAGAAATAAATTGTATGTTCTGAATTTTAATTGGCAAGGAATAAAGAGCCAGAGGGATAAAGAAATATAAGCTGGCAAAGGAATTCACATTCAAAGAGCAAGAAAGAGCATTGTAAATAGGAATAACTACAAGAATATCACTAAAACTTGGATCTGATTTAAGAGTCTCCTCATCAACTATGCTCCTTTGAGGTGCTTCTTTAAAAACCCGTGCTTCTCATGTTCAGCTCTCCAGATCAGGTTTTTCTCTTAGGTCAAATATAATCTTATCAAGTCAAAATTTTCTAAGAATTATTTAGCTACAACAAATCTATTGATTTTGTTCCTGTGTTCAAGAACTAGAGAGTTTTATTCCTGTCATCATAGGTTGGTTCATCAAAGCTTCGATTCATTCATTTCCCAGTATTCTGTAGTTCCCATAATGCTGATCTCATATTTCTAACATTGTAAAAGAGCTAAAATATTTGTTCATTATCTTCCATTGTCAATTTCTAATAGAAAATTTATTAGAAAAATTTGATATGGAATAGTCTTGTTCCATGTCAAGTTAAAATAATCAAATCAAGTAGATAAGCATAAAGACATTATAGCATATAATTGTAAGATTTTTTCACTTTTGCATGAACTATATTATAAAGCATTGCTCTACAGACCAGTGCCAGTCTTTAAGTTTAAAATGGGTGAAATTCTCTGAGATATAATTCTCTATGTTATAAATGATTATCAAATTTTCAGTTACATAAATATATTTAAATACATTGTATATCATATATAATTATTACATACATACATATATGTATATATAGCTCACTGTATTATGATAGAAATTAGACAGGGTGACCACTAAAGAATATGGAATCCTTTGTAGAAAATTATTACTATGTTCTCAAATTGATTGCAGTAATGGTTTCACAGCTCTGTGTATACACTAAAGATCATTCATGTTCATTTTTTATTCTTTTCTTTTGAAAATTAGTTTTGGAATGACTATAGATATTCTATTTTTCAAGTTAAGGATATAAAAATTCCTGCATTATGATCACTGTCTCAACAAAGTTATTTTGTTTTCAAAGATGTATGGAAACACAAAATGTATTTTAGAGCAAAACTAAAATATATGTATAAAAACTATAGTTTTCAAATATCATCAAGCCTTTATGAATGTAAAATAAAATATCTATGAAAATATGGATTCTTATTTTTAAAAAATTTATGAGTGCTAGAGAAATTTTTTTTCATGTCATAGACTGAGCAGAGAAAAGTATAGCAGGCAAAATAAATTTAGTTTTTACCAAATGCCTTTGGCAGTAGGACTCCACATAAAATAGAGGCAGTGATTGCACTCTAATTTAAGAAAGCCCAATAGAACCAAGAATACGATGGTGACAGTGGAAAAGTGGGAGTTGCATAATGAGTGGTAATAAAATTGCCAACAGTCTTGAATATGGGTAAAGAAGAAACTAAGATTTAAATAGTCAAGTTTGATACATAAGTGCTTATGTTGTACAGAAAGAATAATGACATTGTTATGGAGTAGATAAAACTTTTCATGTAACCCACTTGTTTCATGCAGTTAAACAAAGTAAGAATCACAGGG